>BMAV01007966.1:96655-118654 GCA_019973955.1 Trichonephila inaurata madagascariensis
TAATCATATACTTGCAATTGTTATTTAAATAGGTAAACTAATATTTATTCTTATGTTTTATGTACATGAAACACAATTTAAAGATTAATTTACTAATTTTTCAAAATTTCCTTTAAGTATGTTTGGTTTAATACAGCGTTTCTCAAAGTGTGGGGCGCTCCCCCTGGGGGCGTCTAAACACTGCAAGGGGGGCGTGAGCCTATCGAAAATTTAAAGATTTTTTTAAAAAAAATAATCGGAAAGAAGTAAAACAAAATACTTTCTTTCATAATAATAATAATAATAATAAAAAAAAATACACAACAACACTGATATAATTTATGTTTATCATCTGGTGTTTTTCCGTCATGAAATGGCTATCTTTGATCCCAAAACCAAATTAAAGAGAAAAAAAAACCATTTTGTTTAATTTGCTGTAATTCCTCGATGAGAGATTTTTTTATTACGTTTTCTTTTTAAACCTAAAATATTACTCGTTAAAAGAAAAACGCAACCCGGACCCTGAGAAAAATTCTAAGATGATAGAAAATTCATCACTGTAATTATTATTGAAATACTGTACATTAGTTGTAGAAAGAAAAGGAAGACATGATTCACTTTTCAGCCAGGCAACATAATACATTTGCTGATCATTTGATTGACCTTCTAACTTACTTTTACATTACAGTTTTACATTAGTTCCGCCCCATCTTTTATGTGTTTGTTTTTCGCTTAGGGAAATTGTAAATAATAAAGAGTTTTATGATATTTGGAAAAGGATTGATTGATTTGAAAGATTATTTGGCCAAGATTTATTTTTATGAGTATTCTCAAACATATAAAGCGTGGTGAAAAACGTAATAATTCTTTTTCGAACATCCGTATTTTTATTCTGAATACACTTTTAACCCGGGAGCGGTGGCGCGGGGCATCTGTGATCTCTATTGAAGGAAGTTGAAATTGATCAAGCAAAGGAAGAACCTGCTGAAAGAATGCATATTATTCATGATTTAGAAATGCGATGAACATGAAACGAAAGGAAAATTTTCAAATGCTTCCTAAAGAACCCCATCAACTAAAATATGAAGCCATAAGTGTACCACAAGGTTCAGTTCGCGTTTTCAAAAAGACACAAGAAAGAAAAAGTTCTCTCAACTTGCTATTTGTTGATCACCCAAGGTGTCACGAGTTCGTGCCCAGTTCCACTAAAGACCCGCTGTGTTGGGGGGAGATGCACGTTAAATATGTCGAGAGCTCAAACGTCCTCTTGTTGGAGTAATGTGGGAGTTAAAAGAGGCCAGCTCAAGTGTCGTCCTCGTCACTTGACCATGGTTCAAAATTACGAGGTCCGCCTCCAAAAGCCCTCATGTAGCTGAACAGTGCGATGTTAATATTCACTCACTTGATCATGAAAGCTCATTAAAACTACAATAACTTGAACAAAATATGACAGCTTTGCCAGCAAATAACATTACTGTAATATTAGTGAAAAGTGTCTTTGATTTGCTTCCTTCATTATGGTCTTGCACTTTTGAATCATTTTAGTTCAGTTTTATTGGATTTTTTTTTCAAATTATCAAGGAAAAATTGAAAAGTCCTTGAAAGCCGGTAAGTATACTTTCTCTTAATTAAATTATTCATTGGAATTCCGATTTTTATTGTGTACATTAAAAATAATTATAAACAAATGATTGAGGTGACTGAGTCCCCCTCCCCCGCACTACCATTAACGTTAGTATCGAGTGCGTGCCTGCTCCCGGGTTAAAACATTTTGAAGTCTTCTCGCTTTAAATATTAAAAAATAACACAATTATTCTTCATCGGAATTTTATATTCTTTTTCATTATTTAACATTAATTCTAAATGCTAATTCTGTGAGGTTTAAAATTACAGTTCTTTTAAACAGTTATTTACAACTATAGCATTTATCTAAAAAAAATCATTTTACATTTTTGTATACAATGTCGTGCACGCAGTTTTACTCTCCTTACAGTTCAGCTATTACATCAAGAATAATGTTTTATTTTTTAAAAAAATAAACTCGTGCGAAGACGGTGTTTCAGCCAGTATACGTTTGATGTATCAGTACTGAAGAAGGTATTTTATAAATAATTTCTTAATACTGAATTAAGAAAAAGTTTAATAATTGTTAGTGACTTCCATGGGCTTGTCTTGTAGAGCAAAGTTTTTCAAAGGAAGGTTTAATATCAGAAATTAACACTCTGAGTTATTTTTCTATATTTAGCTGAAATCTATATTTTATCTTCAAAGCAGCCACCTCAGAAAATCCAGTTTAACAAACGTAGGATGTTGAAAATGGTAATAGTATAGGAAGTGCTTTTGGTTTCAGTGCAGAAAATTCATCATCCACCTCTACCCAAAATTCAAAGAGCGATTTATTACAAAATTGCCTTTTAATTTTTCATTGGGTGTGAAATCTATGAAGATTTCTTTTTCGGAAGTTGAGAGCCCTTCTGGAGTATTTTGAAATAGATCCCTAATCCACTCGTAACTTGCTACCAAGTAGTCCTCATCAAGGAAATACTTTTTAAAATTCTTTGCCAACATGGCTAAATGATTTTACATGGTTTTAAAAACAACTTTCACATGTTGTTCTTCAGATTTGTAAGTTTTAACACATTACGAGCTGGGGCGGTTTTTTTTTCATCATTTACTTCAGTAGAGGTAAATCCAAAATTTAAGTATTTTTGAGAATATTTCCTTGATTTAATTTTTGGAACCATGCCTGTTTGTGTACTTGTTGATCTTTTATTATCATCGAATGTTCGCTTACGACTTAAAAATGCATGTATGGTTTTGTTTTAATCTACTGCCGTAAATACTTAATTACCGTGAATTACAATTAACGAGAAAATTAAAAAATGTACATTCAAGCTAGATTCAGTAGCTATAGAAGTATCGAGTCGACCAAAACTGACTGGAATTGTACGAGGAAAAGCATTTTTACATGTTTTGCGCAGACGTCCGATAGGCCCGATAATGCCAGATGTGATGGATATGATAGAGAGCAACATAGACTAGACTATTTTTCTAATGATATTTGTACTTTTAGAAATGGATGCTGGAGGCAATAAATCTTTAATTAAATATATCATTTTGCGATCTGTTCCAATTTAAAAATTAGAGAAAGAAAAAAATAACATAATAAATAATATATATTACTTAAAAGTAACATATACAAAATTTAATACTTATACAGTTTATAATTGAGATCGCATTGTAGCTTTAGCGTCAAAATGCATTTTTATTGCAGTAAATACATTATTGTTGTACGGGGGGGGGGNCCCCCCCCCCCCCCCCCCCCCCCCCCCCCCCCCCCCCCCCCCCACAATAATTATGATTGAAAATTGGGTCACCAGTAGTGAAAGATTGAGAAACACTGGTTTAAAATAAAAAAAAAGTGATCAAACAAATGCATCAGAGAAGCTCCGTAGGCGAAGGACGATCTCTACCTACTAGTAGTGAGGTCACAAATCTGCGCAAAGCAAAGGCTTGCAGACACGAAGGGTATAGCTCAGTGGTAGAACATTCGACTGCTAATCGAGTAGTCTCCGGTTCAAACCAAGGTGCCCCCTTCTTCAGGGAAGTGAAGAGGAATAATTTTGAGAATTTTGAAGGCGGGAATGATCTGTCCCGTTCTGCATATTTCTAGACAAAGCATTTTCGCATCCGTTCCTACGGAAAGCAGAGGTTAGCTGACACGGGGGTATAGCTCAGTGGTAGAGCATTCAACTGCAGATCGAGAGGTCCTCTGTTCAAACCCGGGATCCCTCTTCTTCCGGGAAGTGAAGAGAAATATTTTTTTGAGAAATCTAAAGGCGGGAATGATCTGTCCCGTTCTAAATATTTCTAATTAAAGCATTTTCGTATCCGTTCCTACGGAACGCAAAGCAGAGATTAGCTGACGCGGGTGTATCGCTCAGTGGTAGAGCATTCGACTGCGGATCGAGATAACCCCGGCTCAAAACCGGGTTTCCTCTTCAGGGAAATGAAGAGAAATATTTTTCTCAGAATTTCAAAGGTGGCACACAATGATCTGTAACGTTCTGCATATTTCTAGACAAAGCGCGTTTTCGCATTCGTGACTGTGTGCGTCACATCCGTGACGGTTTTGCATCACATCCGTGACGGTGTGCGCGCGCATCGTAAAAATTCACCCTCGTTCTATTTCTCTAACGCCCCAAAAGAAGTATAATTTCAAAAACATTTTTAAAGTTAGACAAATAAAAGTTGTAATCTAATATCATTACTCAATTTTACTTCATTTTTAGCTTTTTTTAAATGATTCTGAAAAATTTCAGATATTGTTTTTTTATTCTCACTTGATTTTATACTACTTTAGGTTATAAAATCTATCTTTTTCCTCGTGTGCTTACAAAATTCAACCATAGTTGTTTTATTTTCAGGAAATTATCACAACTATCTAATTTTCGAAAATAAATTGTATACAATTAGCTGTCTTCTGGTCCAGCAAAGTTCTAAAATCCATTTAGTAAATCCCTTAGTTTACACAATATTTATAAACGAAGTCATATATCCTTACTTCAAACAACGAATTAAAATATTTATCACATCCAAATGGATATAAAGAACTGAAATACTGGGTTCAAGTGTAGTATAGGGGGGCCACTTTAAATTTAGCGATTTTTCTTCGGATTTGGCGATTTTTATTTAAATGTCATGGTGAGATATCGAATTCTTTCTAAAATAAATAATGAATAATTACGAAAAAAGTACATTGGCGACCACTTTTAGTCGCTAAAAAAAAAGAACTGCGCCAAGTGGCCCCCCTATACTACACTTGAACCAAATACGGTTTAAAAAATGCCATTGAATTACTTACATGTTGTAAATCAGCCTCTTCAGAAATCCGCAACCCATCTTCTCAATCCACAAATGTAATCAATAGTAATCACAAATTAAAAATAGTATATTAATCGTAGTTTCACAAAGATTCTTAGTCCTCAGAAGAAACAATAATTCAAATGGCCAAACACAAAAATATTTCTCAGTGTTTTGGGATGCTTATATTGTTGCATGAACAATGACGTTTTTTGACAGAATAATCGCCATTGTATTAATTGATGCATTATTCTACAACAATACTAATCATAAAAAAAGTATTTACTTTACGTATCCCTTAATTCTAACGCATTTTTCCAATGTAATAATTATATAATGCAATTAAAATTAAAATTCTCTGTAATTTGGTTTATCCGCTTTATCTTTTAAAAATAATATCACCTTTTTTTTTTTTTTTTTTTTTTACTACAAAAGCATTCCACATTTCTTTCAAAGCCTATTTAAAGGAATTTGTGTTTGAATACAAATGCATATGAACTATGCATTAAATAATTATTTAGTATTCTAAGCAATCCTCTAATTATTAAGTACAATTTAAGAAATCAAAGAAAGCAAATGTGTTGATTAATCTACCAATTAAATTTTTGTTCAAGGTTTGCTTATAGAAACTACCAATCATAAACATCTAGACAATTAAAATGTAAAGATAGAATTGGTTTTATATATAGGAATTATTTTGTTTTATTTCAATTTATAATCGAGTTTTTATAATAATTTGAGTTGTAACATTTGTTATCACCTCTTCGACACAGGTTTCGCTCCATAGTCTGGGTGAATTGTCTGTTTCCTCGAGTTTCTTATTCATTCCTTTCAAAGCACTGAGCGATAAATCCCCCTTACGTAGATTTTGTAGGGTTCTAAACTCCCTAGGAACTTCTGGATCAGAGGTTCCAAATTTTTTTTGTCACATAGACCCCTTGCCATGTTTTTTGGTATGGGGTAGAGCCCTGCTTAATTAATATTGAATTTTTGCAAATATAGCAACTTAAATGTCTTTTTGACAGCTAGTAGTACTACTACTACTACTTTAAAAAAAATTAAATTTATAACTAATGAAGAGTATGGAGTTAAAAATTTAAAAAGTTAATTAATTAAATTAAAAGTTAATTAATATATAAAATAACCAAACATCACACAATTGATTTTAATGTGAGGGATGAATCCGGCTCTACAGTAGCAAATTTTCAACATTTAGCACCAATCTTGTCAGGTTTAACCTTGAATCTCCTCTGTTAGTAGTGTCCAATTTCTTTTTTTTGTTTTGGAGATTGGCAACCGCCTTGAAACTCCTTCTTACTAGGAAAAATAATTAAAAACTTCTTCACTATATTCCAAAGTTCGGGACAAATAATATGTTTGCCTTTTTAAAACCAAAGTTGCTGGCATCCGTTCCTAAACTTTAAAATCTTCATTAGTGTATACAACGATCAGTTCCTGTTGTCATGAAACATTTTTTTTTTCTATATATGACCATATAAATTCATTACCTACTGTGGTATTACCATAGTCAAAGCATTCTCAAACCTGGTTTCAAAATCTGAATAAAAGGCAGTTAACAGCTGAATAAACGTGCTGACAGATTGTCTGAGTTAATTTGAGAAAATTCCGTACCTCCAGTATTATACTTCTTTAGTTTAACTCTGGAAAGAAACGCTGAAATGGTTCCTGTTTTAAAAAAATGTATGCTGTCACCTTGTAAGGGCAAATTAATCTCATTAAATTTAGTAAATAAATCTGCTAAAAAGGTAAAATTTGGTTTCCACTTGATCAAATTTTCTTTTAAAATTAAAGTCCCGATCTAATTTAATGAGAGCCAATATAACATAGACCTCCAAATTATTTTCTTGCTGACGTGGACTCCTTGCAGGTCGTCTTAGACCCCTTTGGGAATTACTGCTCTGGATGATCTGGTAATACAGCTTTACCAATAATACACGTTCTGATAAGATAAGTCACCTGATCACTACAGTTGAGAATATGCATCGGAGCTGTCTACATGTTTATATATCCCAAAATACCGACGTGGATATCGCATATGAAAGTATAAATTTAACACTGGCGTGCAAAACTTTACCTTTTCACGACGATGTACTGAACAACGGAAAACATATGAGACTCGGGTGTGTCACAAATGCATCCACCCTATATCTCACCGACCACCGGGTGATGCACCAGTGAGTGAATCGCGTTTCGTACTGGTTCCAATGGACTGTTCGTCCAAAGGGAAGTTGCACTGAACGGCCTGTAGTCCCATAAGGGGGTTGAGACTGGTGCATATGTCGCAGGAAAAAGATGAAATTAATCATCCCTAAGGGATTCATCAAATCCCTAAGGGAGATCAATTGGCGGGAGATGTTAAAATAACGTCTCTTCAAAGTCATTTCCCTGATAAAAGTAAGGGATATGAACGAATCCCTGTGATCTGTTTCAGTGAAATGATGAAATAATATTGTCAAGAGTTTAAAAGTGTTTATTTAACAAATAGGGTTCATTATTAAACGTAGAAGTAAGTAATACAATAATAGTTAATGAAATACAAATTATTTATTCGAAACTAATTAACAAATAATTAGAAGATTAGGCTGGTATTTTTTGATGTGTAACATCTTTCCTCTCGGTTACTTTACACTCTAAAATATCAATCCCTATGTTGATCCTATGGCACCATTTTTTTGAAGATATGGGGTTGATATTTAGAAGACCTGTATGGTGAGGAAGTACAAGGACTCGACACTCCCAGGTGTCTTCCCCCTCTGGACAGCATTTTGCCAATGCAAATCCTGACTAGTTCATCATTGCACTGAAACAGTTCAGGGATTTGATAAAATCAATTACTTTCATCAGGAAAATGACCTTAAAGAGACGTTATTTTAAAATCTCCCGTCAATTGATCATATCCCTTAAGGATTTGATGAAATTCCTAATTTCGTCATTTCCCTGCGACATATATATGACACACATATTTTAAGCAGAAAACCATGAAATTGAAGAAAAGGTACAATTAGTACAATTAACATATAATTTGCTGCCCAGTCATTATGGTGGATATGACCCTTGGCTTGTAACCGAGTGAGTTTGGGTTCGAATCCCGAGTAAGATATGGTTATATTTTTTCTTCGGGAAAAGATGTCGGAGTTTCGCCTTTAACAGATTCCCGTCTCGAAAGGAAAGCAGCGCACCCCTTCTGTTATATGCTGGGATCATCAAGTGTAATAAATGTCTAAATTCTTCTGTTTGTATTGTATACTTTCTGTTCTTCACTTGTATTTCGTATGTATCCCAGGATATAAACACAGGACAATAGCAACATGTAATTTAGTATAAAGGTGATGCGTATGCAAATATCAGGAACAAAACGTCATAGGTGACGTGGTGGTACACAAAACGCCCGTACTGTTGACATGTGTAGCTCAAGACTAGAATAAAAAGAAGAAAGGAGGCACAATTACAGACATTTGCTGCAAGTACAAGTGAATTCTTTCGTGAAATACGGTTTGAAGAAATCACCAGAACGGTTTCTCATATGGAGAAATGATCAGAAAGCTGAAGAAGGGGCATATAGTTTGACCAGTGTAGCTGGCTGAAGAGTTCGGAATCAACAAAATTGTCGTTTTGTGCGCTTGCTGTCGCGCTTAAGTTTATTTTGTGCATGTAAACACAAAAACAAATAAACATCTAGACGACACTTAACGAACAGCACAAAAAAGACACGTGCGCATGCTACATGACGAGAACAAGAGGTGGACAAATTTTCCCTTGTAACAAGAGCTTTATATGAAGTAGCAACCGGAAGTTCCAAAATCCATATGACTTCTGTGGACGGAGTTGTGATTGGTGATTTAATAACAAATACTTAATTCAGTTTTACGTACTATATACATAGGCTTATAATCAAACGAAAAAAAAAATCAAGGGCGTTAGGGGATTCCACACCTGGGGACCCCCTCCTCCTTGTGTGCGCCACTGTTCTATATGACAGTCTTCATGTAAACTAAAATGTGTATTTGTCACATAATTCCCTCTTTTTTGGGAACGGCAAGTGTTTTATTAAACCTTAAGGTACTTGGGGTGATTGAGTTTTCCGTACGACCACTTTTGTTCCAAAATATTTTCGATGAACAAGTTACATTTTTCTCCTGTAAACGTCTTAGTGATTTTGATTGTAGTGTTGTATGACTCGTTTTAGTTTATAAATGTAAATGAGCATAATACAAAATGTAAATGAACAGAATATGAATAAAGAAATGGTCATCTTTGCGATATCTATTGGATGAACTTGAAACTGATCAAGCAAGGGAAGAATCTGAGGAGATAATGGATATTAATCCTGATAATGAAAGTAAATTTGAGAAAAGGGATGAACATGAAATTTTTGAGTTGAAAGGAAAGTTTTCAAATGCTACCTAAAAAAAATCCATAAAAAAAGATATGAAGCCTTAAGACACACTGCGCCCTGTCAAAAAGACACAGGCGAGAAAAAGCTCTTCATGCTATTTGTGGATCAAATAAAACTACAATAACTTGAATAACATATGACAGTTTTGCCTGAAAATATTATTCCTTTAATCTTAGAGAAAAGTGTTTGTGATGTGTGTCCTTTATTAAGGTCACGCACATTTGAAACATTTTAGTTCAGTTTGATTGGAATTTTTCTCAAATTATCAAAGAAAAATGGAATAGTCCTTAAAAGTAGATAAGTATACTTTCTCTTAATTAAATTATTCAATGGAATTACAATTTTTATGGTGTTTAATAAAAATAATTATTAAAAAACTCGGGTAACTCGGACACCCCGTGTGACCACTGAAGTTAGAAACGAGCTCGCGCTTCTCCCGGATTAAACCGATGGTTGTGTTAAACTAGTATTCATGATCACGAACTCGTGGCCGCGTTATTACCTGTCCTGTAGAAAGGCTTATGCATGTTAAAACTGGAGGGGTATGGAAATTAGGGTAGAAATGTTCTAGCTCAGGTGTCCTCCTCGTTACTCCATTGTCAAAAGCGCTCGCGTGGCTTTAGAGTGCGACATCAATAAACACTCACTCACATTCCCTTGGGTAAGTGAATGAATGAGTGAATATAAACATCACGCTATTCAGCTACACGAGGGCTTGTGGCGACGGATCTCTTAATTCTGAACCATGGTCAAGTGAGGAAGACGACATCTGAGCTGGCACCCCTTCTCCTTCCACACCGCACCAACGGGAGGACGTTTGAGCCTCGACATATTTAACGTACATCTACCCCCTCTGCACGGTGGGTCTTTAGCAGTACTAGGCTCAAACTCATGACACAAGTGTCACGAGTCCGTTACCTTGACCACTAGGCTACCACGGTCACCGCATTTCCTTGGATAGATGATATCCTTCGGTCGGACATTTTAATAATTAATTAAATTGGTGTCTTTTTGGTTGTTTAATTTACTCCCCTCATTATCACGCAAGAGAAAGCAGTCTTCCTATATCGCCTGCACGAGTACCTCTGAGGCAAGCCGAAAAGTAACATACAAATCTAAATGTTTCCCGAAGGTTATCCTTAAAACACCGATGTTGCTTTTGAATGTCTAATGTGATCCGGATGTTGTTCCCAAAACAGCACGATTCCCTTAAACTATTGGATAATTGTGAGAGTTATCATACCTACAAATTTTTTAGTTGCATGAAAAATGTAAATCTCAATATTTTACTAACATTTATCCGAAATTTCATACTGAACTAGTTTGTTTCCAATTTTTGTGCTTTTTTTTTGTTTGAAGGAGCGAGTAAAATATTTTTTTTAGTATATAAATGACTTCTCCACTGTATGTCTTTATAGGCTCCATTAAAGTAGCATTTCTAAATTGAATCATGACGTGACTGTGTAGATAAGGGGTGGCCAGAATTTTTGGGAAGAGTGCCACTATCTGATAAAAAAGAAGTATACTTGCTATACTTTCTTCTCCAACAAAAAAAGAAAAGAAAAAGAATAAAAAGTTGAAAAATTTTTACTTATAGGATTATTATAGGATTTGTACGCAAATAGCAATTTTTTTTTATGCAAGTCTATGTAGTTGAAATTTAAATATTAAAAAAAGTATGGACGCCTTAAGGCAGGGTCAACTGGGCCCGGGCTCAGGGTCTGAGTCACAATGGAGGCCTCATCTTATTCTTGACTCAGCCTGATTAAGATCATGATTCGAATAATTTCAACGGTCAAATGTTATTTCCGATTGTATTCTCCGAAAAACTGGAAATTTCGGACGATATATCAACTGGCTACATGGGGTGACCGTCGTCCTTGTATTGTCCTAGGCCTATAACCATACAATTTTATTACTTTAGTCAAAAGACGGCAATCGGTCGAGCCAGTTTGGGTGATTTTTGTTTTTCGCTCATTTATTTATTTTGGGTTAATGTTTGTACAAATATTTGACAACGTTTGCTATGTACTGTCAACTTTTAAGGGTGTGTGTGTGGGAGGGGAGGTTACATTTGTGTGGGGGTCCAGGGCATATTTTTGGGCCTTAAAAAGTCTTAAGACATTCCTGAACGAAAATATGAACTTAGGTTTCTTACAAGTTCATTCAGTTTGGTTGAAAAAAAAAAAAAAAAAATGAAATGAGTATAATTTGAAACATTTAAATCTAAATAACTATCAAACGCTTAGTACTTGTTTAATACGGCTTTTGAATTTGTAGTTTTTTTTTTTTTTTTTTTTACAAAATCATCATATTAGGATTATTTCTTAAAGATGCTAACAAAATTAGATTGTTTTATATGCAATTCAGGTATTTTTGAGTGGTACTTTGATTTTATTGTGTTCATAATAGAAAACATTTGTTCAGAAACATGTGTGATCCAAACCTACAACAATATCTGACAGTCAAATCGTGTAAATTTAGAAAATTGCTTGTTGGTACAAATTTTCAAAATTCAGTACAATTTGGAACACTTGCAGTCTTAAACATGCTTGTTATATTTGCTTTTCAGTTTAATGTAGTGCTGTACATCAGTTATTTTGATTTGGATTTCTGTTGGGTAACAATTAAAGTCTTGCAGAGAAACTGAAAAAGGATTTGGAAAAAGAGCATTTTCTTATCATCTTGAAAATCATTAAAAATAACACTAAATGAATCAGGGAATAGCGATTTTAAATTTTAAAATCTATCATAGCTCGCAGCATTATTAACCCATTCACTGCCAACTTCGAGATATCTCGTAATAACTGTGTGTACTAAAACTGCCGGTTACGAGATATCTCGTAGTAAGCGTGTGTACTAAAACTGTCAGCTACGAAATATCTCGTAGTAAGCGTGTGTACTAAAACTGTCGGCTACGAAATATCTCGTAGTAAGCGTGTGTACTAAAACTCCCGGCTGTGAGATATCTCATAGTAAGTGTGTATACTAAAACTGTTAGCTACGAGATATCTCATAGTAAGCGTGTGTGCCAAAACTGCCGGCTACGTGATATCTCGTAGTTTGCGCTAAAATTTTTGATTGATTACATATCTCCATTTGAGTTAGGAATTATTAAAAAGGATAAATGAAAAATTTATATAGTGCAAAAAACATATTAATCATCAGTTTTTTAATAAAAGTTGTAACTTAGAAGATTGTATATAATTATTATTTTATAACTTGTCGGCTGGGTGGCGTGGTTGGTTTGTCGCTGGCCTTCTGTACCCAAGGTTTCGAATTTGAACCCGGCCCAAGTCGGTGGATTTTCATGATGTAGAAAATTGACAGCTGCCATGTCGTATGATTAAACGGCATGTAAAATATCCCTAGAGGTGCTCTAAGCAAAATTAAATCCTAGTACAGGTTCGCATCGTCAGAGTTTAGGTGCTTCCCTCTAGGAAGGAAACTGGGCTTCAAAATTACCTGTGGCGATTGGTATTCACCTAAAATGGCGCCGCACTAAAAAGAGATACCAGCTTTCGGTGATGTACTAGGTAGATTGATGACCTCTATTAATAATTGTTCATAATCTGCCATTAGAAATAAAAAAAATAATAAATTATATTATAACCTAAGTTAATCATTCCAAAAATTAAAAAAAAATATATTTTTATTGTTGTTGTGTATGATGAACTTTAAAGTAAGGATCAACGCTGAGGGTTGGGGGGTTGAGACACACTGAACTCAAATACTTATCTCCTTAGTTTTTTTTGTTTTGTACACACTTGACCTGGTTTTGTAGGCATCCTTTTTTTTCCCTGTGGGAGGAAGATGTACAAAGAAAGGAAAATCAGTTGTATTTATATTAAAGTTGCTGCTTTCTCCTGCACACACATTGCTGCTGTCACCATCAAACAAATAACTGATTCCCTAAATTAACGCAGCCTCATCTTTTTATTCCCTCGATTTCATTGGTTACAGAACTTGTATGTATTCTGCAGGAAGATTTCGAAGAAGGGTAGAGTCATTTTCTTGTATTAACAAATGGTTTTCCTGTGGTTTGCTAATTATTACTTATCAGTTCAATTTTATTATTTTACAACACTACTACCATCTCTGCCTGTAACTTCAACTCTACCTGTAACTACCCTCTTATAGGTTTTTCCCATCGAGGATCATTACACGTCTGTATGAAAATCTGACCCAACATTATACATCTGACTGTCACCTTATGAAATTAAGTGTAAAATCAAGCAAAACGAAAAGAAAATATTTGTTTATGAAGATGGTGATTGAAAAAAAAAACATTATGAGATAACTCGCAAGTGGCCCTCAGCGTAGGAAGCTTATTCAGTGATACGAGTTTCTGGACGTTTCATCCAAGAAATGCAATCTTTAACCCCCCCATTGCCCAGTTCACTAGAAACATCTTCGATATCCTCTTTCACCCTCGGTGGAGTTGCCCCGTGTCCCCGCGTTCTAATTATAAAATAATGCATGTTTAATATTACTTGTATGCTTTAAATTATAAAATGTCCTTAAAGTTCATTAATTTTAGTATAAAATTATTTTCTTAATATTGAAAATACAGTGAGTTAATTCTTCGACATTCTTTTTTCTTGTTTTCCTCGCAGTTTTTCTTTCTTTCTTTCTTTTTTGATGGATAAGATGTATAAAAAAACATACATTAATTTTAAAAAAAGGTATTAATCATTATTTTTTTAATACATAGTGTTTATCAATTTAAAATTTGTTTCATGTGGTTTATAAAGTATATTAAAAGAGGAACCTCTATATAACGAATTTTCCATATAACAAACTTTTTTCCGGGATTTAACGACTTCGTTATATAGAAGTCCGACTGTAATTATATTTTATAAGATGTTATGTTTTCTGTAAAATAAAACTTTGGCACCCAGGACAAGACGCTCTAAATTTACCTCGCTGTCAATGGGTTAACTTTGGTAGATAGTTTCTGAATTAATATGAATGTGTCAAGAAAAAAAAATATATATATATATATATATACGATCAACCAGAGAAGGAAAAATACAATCTTTCCTCTGCAATTTTTTAAACTCCCCAAAACATCGATAAGAAAAGCTAAATTCCATATCCATTCTTCATTCTTGAATAGTAAGCATTCAATATGTTGTTCTCTGTTTTCTTCCTGATATTTTAAAACACGCTCTCTTAAATTCCAAAATCACATGAGTGGGTTTCTTTTGGAAAGCCAGAGCAATCAACAATTAAGGAGTATTATCAGCATGAAAATTTTCTATTGAAATTCAATTAAGTAAAGCCCAGTGGCTGATTGGTAGTCTATCGCTCTTCCACGCCATAGGCCCGGGTTCAAATCCCGGGTTGGGCAAGGTCTACTCAACCTTTCATCCTGTGATACCCCCCGGGCTGAAGGTATCATCTCTTCCTCATCCACGCTACCTAAGTTTGTAGGGATAAAAGATTGACCACTCAAACCTTCCATAATAAATTTAGTTTATTATATCTCAATTTATATTAAGTATTGCGACACAAGTCTTAGAGGATAATGATCAGGAGTGATGAGACATAAATTACAATTCTTAGCACAAAGCACGTTAAATCCTACTCACTATCTTTATGATAAATTAACCACCGAATCTTTATCTATAGCCAATTCCTTAACTAACTAGAATCCGCTCTATCATTAAAGTTTAATATATCGCTTACCAATATTATATTCCCCGGCGAACAGCTATCAATCCTTATATCTTCTATTTAATACTGTAATCCAACTTGTTTCGGCAACTGGGCAACCTTCTGGCTTCGAACTCACTTCTATATGGTTCTTATAATACTTTCTAAAACCTCCTCAGACTTCTAAGACTACCCCTAAGACTCTCTCACGAATGCTAAAGCTCCAATATATATAACCATTCCTAATCTGCATATCGCGTTTTCTTCTTGAGTTGGTTGGAATGAAATGCCATTCTGGCCCCAAAGATTCCCCAAGAGTATTTTAGTGAAAGGCTCGATAAAGCCCCGTCACAATCCCTTCAGTGGGTCAGTAAATGAATACTAAGCTTGTGCTTGGGAACTGAACGCTGGGGGTTTCACGATAGACTGACCACTTGATCGAATCATCTCGGTACATGCACATCACCCATCAGGTCACGTAAACTGGGATAGGCATAGTAGGTCTTGGTCCTCATAGGCTGTTGCGCCACTGAGTTCAGTTCAATTCAATAAAGTATGTTGAATTTAATTTTTGAAAAGTGTTTTCTTTAGACAACTGAATTTCAATAAAATTACTAAAATTGTTATTTGTTACCCTTTCAATTTCTTTAAAAAGTCTTCACTTGCCATTGTTACAACTCCTTCGTGTCACTCTGCGGTACGCATGTCGCGGGTTAGCCACCCCTGGTATAGATCTGCAACCTCTCTTACACTGACTTGATACTGTAAGACTTACAGTATCAAGGCTTACTGTTTCAATTTTTATTTTCGGAGAAAAAAAATGTTGCTTTTATAAAACTTGGGTTTCCACATCTTTGCTCTCAAAATTGTCACTTAACAATAATAGGAATACTTTTAAATTCTGATTTTTAGTATGAAAATAAATCATGTGATTAATATGAAAACAAAAACACAAACACATACACACATGATTCCTTCATTAACAAATGTCATCAAAAGCTGTTAACTTAATATAATCACATTAATCCGAATTGACCTAATTTCTTAACAGTACAGTATAATTTTTCAGTATAATGAATGATATATTTACGCTAATGACTTAATTTCTTAACCGGGGAATAATTATACATAAAATACAATTCAAAACTCTATTTATCTTGTCTTGAAGCAAAAAAATCCAGACTGTTTCTAATCTAAACATTTATTTTGTTCCGGTCATGATTAGTCTTCAATTCCTTAACTTGATTTGCTGGAACAATTATTTTTTTACACTAACATTTGATCATTTACGGGGGATCAACGCGATATATATTTCAAAATTCACTGCTTGGATACGCGTTTTCGTTGTTTTCGCCACACTGTTTCGTCTCTGCGCTTAGACTAGTGTTTTGCAACGCGTGGTACACGTACCCCCACAGGTATAAAAAATGGTCTCGGGGCGGGGGGGTCGCGAAAAAAACTGATATAAGGGGTATTGATAAATAGATTGGATAAAAGAGAAAATACACTTCTTATTACCGAGAAAAAATCTTAACGGGAGAGTTGTGAGATGTCATAATTTTTATTTATTTTTTTGTTCACATATTATGAAATTCAGGTTTCATTCTTGCGTTCGTTTAATACAGGTTATATTCTTCCTGTTTAAGATAGCTACTGATAGTTTTTTTTTCTTTTTTAATGCATTTGAATAGCCTCATTTTCTGAATATTTGTATATGATGAAATACGTCTTAAATTACATATCTAAAATACAAATGAAATAAATTTCAGTGTTTTTCAATTATTTTATTGCAGAACACCTAATCATACCATATTTTTGTGGAATGTATCATCTACACTATTAAAATCCAAAGGTAAGCAAACGTATCTATCTTCTCACGAACGCAGAAACGCGCCGAAGGCTCTAAAATATGAGAAATGATCCGAAGAAGCTATTTGGGCTATTTAAATTCCAATATTGGAACTTAATTATTGATTAAAAACGTTAAAATGCACGATTATTTTGTTCCTGTATGCCGCTTATTGCGCAGAAAATTTATTGCCGTTTTTTGCACCTTCACCCAAAAATAGCGAGAGAAGGATTTCAGATATTTCCATCGTTTTTAAAGCTGCCATCTTATTTTCCCGTTTAAAATCAGACAAAAAATACTTCCTGAATAAGATAGAAGTGGAACAAATTTGGAAAAAGAAAATTTTAAAGGCAGAATTACGGAAATCAAAAGGGCAGATTCTCCCATTGAAAAAAAGTTATAATATCGGCAAAAGCCCGTGCAATGCCAGTCTAAATGGAGAGGAAAGAAACCCACCCAACTGGGTAAAGAGGTCGAAGAAATTTTGAAAAAGGGAATTTTATATAAAGGCATATTAATATAAAAATCACACACACTTCTGGAAGTACTAATATTGAGAGAGTATGGGGAAATTTTTACAGTCAAGAAAGCCAGTGCAACGTCGGGTCATGCAGCTAATAATTAATTTAATGGTTGTATACTATAGTGGATCCCCACAAACGTTGACAACACTATAAGTGTAACAGGAATAATAATAGTGTTACGTAGATAGTGGCTGGAGGATTTTATACAAATCAGTCACAAAGTACAAGACAGTTCTTTAAGAGCAATGAGAATTTATTGATGAAAATCCAATCCTTGAATTACAAGATTCAGCAGCAATACTCGAAGAGTAAATCTAAGATGGTCTTCATACCTTCAAAAGTACTCAAACACAATTATCAGTGTTTAAAATACACTTATGTAAAAGATTATTCACAAGCATAGCCGAGCTATATAACCGATAATCACGATCAAGTTAAGTTTGCTTATCACACTGGTTGAAACGAGACTGATTGGCCAATGTCACCAAATTGGTGGACAACTTGATCGCCAAACATGGTGCCAGCTTGGCTCTATCGCCAAGATCTCGCTTTGTTCCCATTAAATTACCCATTAAATTAAGGCATGGCGTTGCTTGTGAGAGTAATATAAATGCATTATATACACATCCAAATACAAATTATTTACACTATTTACACAAATTTCGTAACAATAGTAATAAAACTGAAAAAAAATGGAAATATGAATATAGTCTAAGCCAGTGGTCGCCAATCGGTGATTTTAAAAAACTGGGACATTATTGCACATTTTTAATGTAAATTTAGTGAGCTTAATTTTTTTATTTTTGGTTGAAAATAATTAGTCTATTACTTTTTGTTGCGTCAGATGTCTGCATTTCACATTACTCAAATAAAAGTTTTTTAATTATTATATAAATGTACTCATTTTTTTTCTTCTAAATTCGTATTAGATTCCCTGAATATAAAATTATACATTTAGCTGCCCATCAAGTTCTAAAGGATGACGACGACGCTGGTCTAAACTGCCTCTTGTTTTAACAAAAAAATCAGTGACACGGCTGTCTAGGACTCTCTTAAAGGAAGATGATTTAGGTTGGAAAGAAGGAAGAAGGATTGGACAGACTTTTCCAGGGTAATATTTCTTCTAATATTTTCAAGAAGTTGAGGTCCACCCAGTGTCAGTGATACACACAAGGGTGGGGGGAGGGGTCCACGGGTCTGGACCCTCCCTCATAACCCTTCATTTTTCCCCCGATTCATTATAGTCCCACGTATATAATATGTAAAATGTAATTAAGTATTTGGTGTTAGTAATTTTTTTATTTATTAATGTTAACTAATTATTTAGTAATTTCATTTTTTGCTGTTTTTTGTTCCCGACAATCAACAAAATCAAAAAAATATGTTTGGCTGCGTATTGGCGTATGATACGAGAATGGTAGACCTTCAACCCTCGACTCCCCTCCCTTTAAGAATTGTTGTGTGCGCCACTTCCCAATGTCGTAGGTATGTTAAGTAAGAAAAAGATTATTATAACTTATATATAATAATAAGTACGGAATATGAAGTTACCTACTGAACTAAAATAAAATAAAAAACACTTTTAAAGCAAAACGCAAGATACAAAATTAATAATAATAGCCCCGAATATAATAATATCAAATGAATGATATTATTATATTATGAACAAGTCAAAATACATTAAAAAATAAAACATTTTTATCTTAAGTTAGTTTTTGATGTTTTAGATAGTAGAAGACGTAGTCTGCGTACACACTGTCAGCCAATCTTGAATTTTCCGTATATAATTACAAACTGATAATATTTTCAGGCAGTCATCCCAAAATATCTTGGTGGTCCACCGGTCAACCCGATCGACTTAATGCCCACTCCGGCTCTAAAAGATACTTAAAAAACAACCTGAAACCAAACTGTATTTTTTCTCTTATTTATTCAAACTTGTATATTTTTAAAAATTATGCATAAAAAAATTCACAAGAAGCTTTAAAAATAGACATAAAAGTAAAAAAAAAAAAAAAAGAAGACACGAATTTAGTAATGAATACAAAAAATAATATTTTGTGTATATAAGAAAGCAATACCTTCATAACAGAGAGAGAACGAGTTAACTTAAAAAGAGTATTTCTTCAAAAGTAAAAATCACCCCGACGAGAGAAAACACGAGCTCGGTACCCTATTTTACCACTTTGAACCACAGCATGCTCAATTGTTCGGTGAAAGAGTTTTTAATGAACAATTTTAGCCATGAAGGGACTAGGTTATTTTAAAATAAAATATTTCAATCGAATAAACCATTTAAATTTTTTTTTTTTCATTCTTATAATTTGTTAGACAGTTCATAAAAACTAGTAGATGTTTTTCCAATTTCCGTGCTGTGATCTCGGATTCGAGTTTCGAATCCGGTTTGAATCCGATCCGTGGACGTTTATTCATCTGCAGTTGGAAATACCTTAAATGGAAATGATGTGTGGCGGGCTTTAAATACACATCTGTAGATGACTAAGAAATAGATGAGTTGGTGTTCGAGTGACACGCATATCCACGAGATCACGTCCGAATGATTTTCTTTCTTTCTTTAAATGCTTTTAAATTGAAGATATTTTTAAGTTTACTACGAAAGATAGTAAATGTTTTTGATCCTGAATAAACTACTTTTGAAAACCTGATCTCGTCATTATAACCTGCCACTTCTGTGAATACTCTTGTGGAGAGAACATAATTAATTTACTTAATATTTAATTCATTATTGGAGAAATCGGGCACGAATTATAAAAGCAACAGCTGGTAGATCATAACAGTATAAAGTAGACCGAAGTTAAGTTGCCTTGCTGTTAGATTGGTAATAGTTAAAAATGTCGAACTTATATTTGATCCGCGTTTGAATTACTTACTTGAGAGTCATTACTATTTACTGCTCCAATTTTTTTTATTTCTAATGACAGATTATGAACAGTTATTAACAGAGTTCCTCAATCTACCTAGTACATTGACCGAAAGGTATCTCTTTTTAGTGCGGCGTCATATAGGCGGAAACCAATCACCGCATGTAATTTTGAAACCCAGTTTCCTTCCTAGAGGGAGGCACCTGCGCTCTGACGATGCGAACCTGTACTAGGATTTAATTTTGCCTAGAGCACCCCCCTAGAGATCTTTTATATGCCGTATAATCATACGACGGTATTTATAGAGATATCATTGTAATTTTAATTGTATATAAAGAGTTGTATATGTTTTTCAATTCCTACTATTAGCTCACACTCTCTATATATTTATTTATCTTGGTGAAATTTTTAATCGTTAATAAAATACATTTTAAAGGGCTCCATTGAGCTGAAATTTTATATACATGATTATTTTGGATGACAATACAGTAGTTTAATTATAATTAATAAAAATTAATGGATTAAAACTAGTTATTCAAAGAATTGCAAATACATCTACGTTAGTATCATTTCTGGCGACTTTTGTCAAAACTTGAAAAGGTTTTTTTCTCACATTTTAAAGCGCTCATTTGAGCAGAAATTTAATATACACTATTGTTTTGGGTAAAAATACGATAACTTAATTATAATTAATTAAAATTAATTGGCTGAAACTAATTATTTAAGGAATTACAGATACAACCACGTTGGTTTCATTATTAGCACGACTTGGGTAAAAACTTTAGAAGTTTTTTTTTCTCACCTTTTAAAGCGTTCAGTTGAACTGAAATTTTATATACACGATTGTTTTGGATGACAATATGATATTTTAATGATAATTAATAAAAATTAATTACCACTTAATGTTGTGATTCTGTTATATGTATATATATATTTATTTAATTGTAACTATTTAATAAAAAGTAGTTGAAATAAAATTTTTCTTTGTTGATCTAAGTAGGTTGATTGATTGATTGATTGAATATTAACGTCGCACTGTTCAGCTACACGAGGGCTTTTGGAGACGGACCACGTAATTTTGAACCATGGTCAAGTGACGTGGACGACTCCTGAGCTGGCACCCCCCTCTCCTAACTACCACACCACACCAACCGGAGGACGTTTCAGCTCTCGACAGATTTAGGTGCCCTACACGGCTTGATCTATATAAGTAGGAATTGACTTAAAATTTTTTTTATTATTTCCCTTACTCTTGTTAAGGCTGCCCAAAATGTACGAGAGCCTGAACTAAACGCGGAGCACATTTTTCATTCAGAAAAATGTCCCAATTTGCGTGAAAATTTGTAGCAGCTTAATTCATACACCTGTTTATAATATAACGTTTTTAAAATTTGAAAATGTTGCATAAATACTTTTTTTTTATTTTAACACGTAAAGGGACAGCTCATTCAAAATTACCGAAAAAAAAAAAAAGGATCAGCTCAGATAAAAATGAAGAATATAATAAAGTATGCTGCTCTTTGTAGAATAGCGCAGCCAGATAACACAATATTAATGTTTCAGCTTTTATATATTTGAAAAATGTTCCAAAATCTGGTACTAATCTTTAATATTAATCAAAGGCCCTCTTTAAGCAAGAATGCTTGGCCAAGAAGAAGCGTACACCCCTTGGGTGTTTCAAGAGGTTCATGTGTTCATAAGTAAAAATCTATTTTTTTGCCGATTACTTTCTTTAAAAACATGACCGCGTTAGCCGAGTGGTATAGGTATCGGATAGTACCTGGCTTTGTCACGAGTTCGAGTCTAGTACCACTAAAGACCCGCCGT
>BMAV01007966.1:128831-143643 GCA_019973955.1 Trichonephila inaurata madagascariensis
GAGAAAATGTAACACTGTATAATACAATAAGAAAACCGTGATTAAATTTATGTTATTAACAGAATAAAATTTTTAAAAATAATTGTGCCTTAAATATTAATTATAGAGTTAATAAATCTTATTGTGTGTTCTTTTGACTCAAAAGAAAAAGTAAGATATATATTTGGTTAAACTTCGCTTTCTGAATATGTTGAAAGCGATTTCAAAATGAAGAAAGATACCAATTCGAAAACTTTTTTCTTCTTTTTTTTTTCTCCTTATTCTCTAACATCCTTCATCTCTTTGAATATTTAAGACAGAAAAAAGTAAATGGACTTGATGTATTCAAAGATATAATCACACAAATTATTGATTATTATTGTTGTTTTTTAAAGTACATCTATTAAATTTATTTCGCATTACTTATTTTTTCAAAAATACATTTGTGTTTTGAAAATATTTTACTGAAACTCCCCGTTTTGCACTTTCGTGGGCCTCGGGAAGATTACTTCCCTACATGATCGTACAAAATACATCTGTGGGAAGCACAAAACCCATTATAATATATTGGCTTTGCTATTATAATGATGAGAAGACTAATTCTCGTACCAGTTTTGTATCGCTGCACATAATCCAGTGATTGTGACATCTGTAAATCGGATAAAAAAAAGATGGTACTAAAGAAGAAGTACCTTGTCCAAAAGCTGTCGTTGTATATAACGATGTCATGGGAGGGGTTGGTCGCTTCGATCAAAGGAAAGAAAGATACCAAATGGGAAGAATATCTGTAATACGGTGGCATTGTATCTTTTATTTTCTTATTGACCTTGCCATCATAAATAGTTTGATATTATGGCAAGTGAACGAACGAAACAAAAGTTTAGACCAGCTAACATTTCATATAGCATTAGCTCGTCAGCTAATAGACAGATATTCCTCAAGAAAAAGGAAAGGACGTCCTGATAGCTTTCCAGGAAAGAAGTCTGTAGTTCCAGATGAGGATTAGCCAGTGGGGGAAATCTTATGCAAAAGAGGGTCTCCAACTATAAACGATGTAGGAAATGTAGCAGAAAGGGATAAGAAAAAGAGGACCCGCTATTTGTGTGCAAAATGTGATGTCCCCTTGTGCATTGAAACATGCTTCTCATCTTTTCATGGCCAATAACCACCTATTAAATTTAATTTTCTTAATGACGGTGAATGGTTCCTTGGGAAGTATTCTTCCCTTCCCTAAATTTAAATATAAACATAAAATTCGGCAAAGTAAAATACCTTTCCTTAAATGCTATTGTTTAAGTGTTAATTAATCATATAAAATTGTGCTAGAAATTCAAAAGAGAAATAAATGGCCCACGAAAAGGTTCAAAAATAAATAACAATTAATTTCCTGTAGGGAAATTTTGCATTTCAATAAAAAGAACCAAAAAGAATATAGAAGAACACAATTTCTATAGAAGCGCTTCCATCAATAAAACTAAACAGAAATTAATCAGCCATTTTTTTTTGAACTTCCATTTGCATGTGTGTGTGTAACATAGCTTATTTACATAACACTAAAAGAAACATTCGAATTCTTAGATGCTCCCTCGTAAAAAAATCATTCTGATGTTTATGCGCACTGAAATAAATTTATGTGTGGAATTGTTTGTATTCTGATGACTTTCATGGTTTTTAAGAACAAATGTTAGAGTGTCCCTGTTCTAAGAAAAGTTTCACCAATTTCGAAAGAAATGAACTGAATTAAAGCTAAAATATGGGCTTTATTCGGTCGGGAAGTTAATTTGAGTCAATTAAATTAGATATTATTATGAGCGTTTTTGCTATGAGTGACCTAGTTCTTTTATATCTATTAAAAAATCTTAAAACTAGAGTTTATTCTCTTACATATGATTTCAGAATATATTTATTTGTCCAGCTGTTTTAAAGTTCATACACGTATTTTAAGTTCTATTTTTACTGAGAAAAAGACCTATGACTTTTGCTTGATTTGTAAAGTTTTATTTCATGACTGTGTCCATTGAAGTTTTCAATATTCCTTGAAATTTAAGCAAGAAAAAATTAATCCATAAAAAAATTCAAATAGTAAAGTGGTTTACAAATCTAAAAAAATAACTATAATCCCAGTGTATGATGTTCTTTTAAAAAAAATTATAGCTGTGTGTATTGTTTTGGCTATGTCAGGCATATATATCAGGTAAAACCATGAGATAAAAATTAAAGTTTTTAAATATGTTTATTTTTCACATTAAAACTACACACATATATGTAATTGGGTCATCAGCCGCCAAAATTTTCGTCTTTGGATACTTTTTACTCTAGAGATAGATAATTACAATTTAATTTCACTGAATAAAAATTTTGTTATTGTTGACAATGTTTGGATTATAAGTAAATTCTAGAGATTTACGAATGGTTTGTATATTTATTCATCATACATATTTATAAGGCAATAGGAAGGATTTAATTTTGCAACCATAGGAATTTTTACTGTTTTTTGGAAAGTTGATTAATTTAAGTATGTAACGAAGATAGGATGAAATATAATGTGAAAAATAAAACGAGAAAAATGTGGTTGGAAATAACCAAAAGTGAAATATACTGAAATGCTGAATTACTGAAATGAATATTTTTAGAAAAATTTATATAGTAGTGTTTCAAATATTTCATAAAAAAGATAAAGAAAAATTACTATAGTACATTATTCCATTGTTTTAAAAATAACTCATTTTACTTTATGATTTTCATGATTTTGTTTTTATAAATAGCATTTTTAATTAAATAATTTATTGATACGATTAATGCATGTTAATGATCATATTTTAATTATGTTAAAGCATGAGTGATAACAATAGTTTTAAGGAAATAAATCTTTATTAATGCACAAATTTTAAGAAAAGGTAGGGAGGAGGGGGGGGGGGGGGGGATAAAATTTTTGTAGTTTTTTGTTATAGAAAACATAAATTCGATAAAATTGCCGTGCAGCCATTTTTCATGCGATGAAATTAGACAATATACTTCTACAAGTCGAATCAGGTAGCACTAGCAATGAAAAAGTGGGAATTCTTTTTCTTTTTTTTTTGAAATGCTTAAAAAAGTATTAATAAAATGAAACGGATAATTGTCATTATTTGTATGAAACATGAGTGATATCCATTAATGTTATGTTAAAATTGATTGTCGTTTTATATATTTTGAATTCATAAACATTTCAAACATGCGAAAAGAAATGGCAGATTATTTTGAAAATTATCATTATATTTACTGTTGAATTTTCGAAAAAAAAATTAATTAAATACATTTTTGACTAGTTTCAAATATTACATCTGTTCATTCTGTTTGTAATGTGTTTTTTTTAAGGAATGTAAATTAATAGTTTGAATTGATGCCTGTGTTTGAAATATTTTTTTTTCCATAAAACTTTTCGAGGGGAGGAATATTAATGTGATGCATAAAAATAAAATAAAAAATAAATAATAAAAATATATATATAGCGAGAAAATAGTTTGTCATTTAAAAATAAAGTCTTTGGTCACCTTGAATTTTCTTAGTTTTCAATAATTTTTGAAATTAAAATGTTGAATAAAATTAGACTGTGTGTAGTACCATGGAAAGTTGGTTGCATGTTTTGCTGTTTTTTTTTTGCCTTTTTTGGATGCTTAAATAGTGAATTAATGTCCCATATCTGCCAATTTTCTCCTACCTTCTTGATATTTTTATTAAATATTTCCTTTTTTTAGACCGGTAGAGCGATGTTTAGTTCTAGTTAAATTATGTAACTTGAGTGAGCAAAAAAAAAAAAAAAAATGAACAAAGGAAAAAGTTACCTAATAAATTCATTTACGTAATAATTATTAATAATAAGATATATTCAACCTTTTGAGTGTCTGGGTAAAACACAGCAAAAAATGTGAAAGTAGATTTTCAGTTTTTATTAACACTGTTTTATATCAATTATTTTGATGATAATAGTGGATTATTGTGTTGAACATGCACTAAATTCTCAGTTAATCAATTCTCAGTTTTACATTGCCCAAAAATTGTTTAATTTCAAACTGGGTGATGTAATGTTTTGTTTCTGTGAACTTAATGTAAAATTTCAGACATTTTCATAATAATTATTCCATTCATAATCATATTTTCGTTACAGGTTTTTTTTTATTAGTCTCAGAAAGAACTGATGAGTTTGGTGTTAATCGAATACTTAATTCTAATTATAGATCACTTTAGAGAAGTTAAAACTTATTTTAAAAGCATTTAGTATTTTTGAAATATTTAAAAATGACAGATATTGTTTTTTCTACTAATTTAGCCTCAAGAACTTGCTTGAGCCCAATTCTGTAGAATATTCTTCATATTATAGCTACTTTATTAAATACTTTTTGAACATTTAAAGTATAACACAGCAATTTATAAAATAACTTGAAAATCAAAATTTTTATAATTTTGCTTCCTTCAGATTTCATTTAAGAAGTATTTAACGATTTTAACTTCATTTTTTTTTTTGGTATAGTACAATTTCTATTTACTTGGTATAACATCATATCAATTTGATTCTAAATCATTTTTTGAAGAGAATCTGTTTGGGAAAAACAAACTACCATTGAACATTTCAGAATTTTTTTTCTTTTCGTTGTCTTTATGTCATTAAAGTCTTCTATTCTTCTGTGAAAATACAAGAATTTTTTTCCAAACTTGTACTTAAAATGTACATTTTAACATTCTGTAACATTATTGAAAATAATCTTTTAATTTTTTTATTTTCTCAGTAATGGTTTGTTTTGGCAGATTCGAATAATTAGTTTTTTACTGTGTTTTGTTCTTAAGGGTTAGAAAGTTTATTCATTAGAGTTTTTTCACGTCCTTTGGATGATTTATATCCTAATCGCATGATTGATATTAATTATTATGAAAAAGTCGCCATTTTTTGATGCTTTTAAAGTGCATATTTCTCCATTGCATAATTCCAAATAAATTTTTTTATTTGTTTGTTTGGCTTTGATTTTGACCTAATATATACTGAACTCGCTAATTATTGTTTAAATCAACTTTACTCTTGACTGTTTGAAAATAAAGTTAATCTTCTTAAAGTTAATAAATTATTGAAACAAACTATTTTTCTTCATAAACATTATCTCAGTTCCGATCTAAAAGATAATTAGTGCATATATATAATAATCCTGTTTGTATGTTTTCATTTACACATGTCTGTTTTATCTGATTAATTGCTAAGAAATGATGAATTATTTTTAAACGAATTTCGAAAATCCATTCATTTATCTCATATGAATTCTCAAATGTTTTCAAATACTTATAATCACCCTGTTTTCTTTTTTATATAATTACATATTAGAGATATACTAGACAAACTGTGCAACTTGAGATAGATGATCTTCTCAAACGAGTTCCAGTCAAATTTCTATGTTTTTCCTCTTTCGTAGCTTTTCTGATATGTTTTAAGCGTTATTGTACTCAGTTTATTTATTACTTTATTGCTTACATTTTTGGTAAACTTGCACATAAATGGCTTTTTTTTAGTTGGAATTCTGAACAGGTTAATATTCCCTCATATAAATTATCCTGGATTGCTTTTAGAAGATAACAATCTGTTTTGCATCATTTGCGAGATTGTATCATTCATGTATTGAAAACATTGCAGTTTTATGAACATTCTTTAGCATTTAATTTAAAATTTATCTTATTTAAGAAAATAATATCTGCTATGTACACTTGTTGGAGATTTCGACATTTTGACTATTGTAATTTACTAATAAAAGTTTCATATAAAAAAACATTATTCATTGAACTGTAGTCTCTAAAAAATATGATATGTACATCAACCAAAATATTATCAAATAAAAATATCCAAAAGTCTCAAATCTTAAAAACTATACTTTTTACACATAACAGGTGTTGGTTTGACAACGACGATATTGTAGTTGAATTGTATAAAGGTGTGACGTTGAGATCATTAATTACTGCTCCTATTTGGTTGCAGTTAAGTTTTATTAACTATAATTGGAAAAAGTATCGTATGTACTCGAATCTAAGCTGCACTATATTTCCAGTGTTAATGCTACTAAAAATCGGGTGCGGCTTAGAATCGAAGGCAAAACTTTTGTTGGGTTGGGGAAATTGAGTTCCCACCCCTTTCAAAAGGAAAAATATAACCGCCCATTTTGATCACTTGCATCGATGACTTATTCAATTCCGGAGTTTATCTCCAGTATTCAGTCTATCCTTAGCATCGTTGTCTGCTCGCCTTTAAGAAATTTTTTTTGTATACGGTTTCTTTTAATCACCTAAACATCAAAGATGTCTGCAATGGCATCAAGACGAGTTTCTTTTACATTCTTCTATAAGGCATTCTTTTAAAAAAAAAATCTTGCTTAACAAATACTTTGCATGTTAAAGAAGACGACATTGTGTGGGAAAGTGGAGACCCCGGCACGAATTCCGAAGTCAGTTTTGACAATGGGAATGAGGCATCATTTTCGAAACGTGATACTGACGATTAAAGTAATTGTGGATTCATGTAGATATTTGGAAGTTTTTAATAATGGTAAAAAATATATTAATTATTATCTTCTTACTATATTTCTCATAAAAAATTCCCTTAAAAATTTCTGAAGTATCAGATATAGATGAACCTTTTTTTCTCAAAAACGTGTCAAGAATTTGAGGTGCGACTTAGATTTTAGTAAATACGGTAATATATAGTAATTGTGATTGAATTTGCATCTTAACGTATCCGAACACGTTTGGAGTACTTTTTAACAAATTAGCATATTTAAACGTTATAAATGTTTTTTTAGGACCCAGTACCAATAAATACTAATATTTAACTAACAATATTTAAAATAAATTAAATTTTAGAAAAAGCACATTTATAAGTGAAATTTCAGCAATATTTTTGAAAACTTCAAAGCAGTTAGAGAAAAAAGTAATAAACTTATATTAGTAAGAGTATTACTAAAACAAATTATACGCATTTATCTAGAAAATGTACTGAAATTTTAATGTTTCATTAAAATTTGAAAATTTTAGAGCTGATTGAGTAAGAAATGTGACATTCTTTATGAAGCCATTATTTAAATAACAAGCCATAACTCAAAAAGTATTCAAACATTAAGAAATATTTTAGTACATTCTCTAGAATATAACATAAATATTAGGTTCAAAGAGTTTTATAGAAATACATTTGTAACATTTTGAGTCATCAAACTAGCCATGATAGATTTTAAGCAATTTAAATGCCTGCTTCTGGTGGATCAAAGACCCACTTCCGGTTTTTCTAACTTTATAAAGACAAACCTTTCTGAGACGTAGGTAGAATTTTGTTCATATTTCTTTTTTAATACTAGCTCGTGGGTCACTAATGCCCATTAGCACTAGAATTAAGTTTAAAATTTTTTAACTGGGTATTTTTAAAACTGAACAGCTTAATGGGTAGAAATGGGCATGGTTTGACGATTTAAAAATTTTGTGTGGGATTAAAAATTCTTAAGTGTTTGAATAAACAAGGAGTAACAAAAATTACATACAATGTGTAAAATATTATTTATTAGTATATATATATATGTATCACAAGATTTATTATAAAGTATTTAATGAGAAATCTGTTGCTGTTTATTTTCAGATAGTTTTTTAATATTAGGTTAATATTTCATATTCATTAGTTTAACGCATCTCGCTGTTAATTTCTCTGTCAAGTCTTTTTCTATTAGAAGATTTTATAAAGTTCATTGAAGAAAACAATTTTTCAGCCAAATATGTGGACCCAAACATCGTTAAAAGAGCATTAACTAGTTTTTTCATTGATATAAAATTATTTGGTAAAGAATCCCATATGTTTAATATTATATTTTCAATTTTTACTGTAGAACCAATATTATCCGCATTACTTTTACACAGTTTTCCTTCTAAGTCAGAAATCAAGTTTTCATATTTTGTTTTCCACACAAAACTGCTTTAAAAATCAACTAATTCCATTTCTAAATTATCGATACCTAGCCACATAAATTCAGTTAACTCCATTATTTCAAATTGCGTTTTATATGGATATAAAATAAAATGAAATGTATTTTTCAAACTTTTAAATTCATTGAATCTCTCCTCAAAAGCTTACTTTATTTCCAGCATAATTATAACTTGGCCTCTAGGTAGTGTAGAAACAAAATAAATGTTTTGTAAAGCCAGAAGATAGCTCTATTCAATAAAATAAAAAACAAAATTATCTGTCTTGACCGAATTTGGTCATTTTCAACATGTTCGGATACCTTAATCCAGCTCTCACTGATATCCAATTTTGATCAGTACATTTCTTTGCTGCTTGATTACATGCTATGCTAAATTGATAACAGATTGCCTTTTAGTTGCAGTGAAATCGAGTTTCCATTTCTCCGCATCCCAAATCCAAATAAAAAAAAGAGAGAAATTCAATGTAGATTTGTGCTTGGACCGAGGACTTCGACCTGTTTGGTGCTCAGATATTCCGTTGTCCTTCTCACGTTGTGCGGCGACTTGATTTATGTAAGACGGGGGTAAAAAAGTGTACAATACACATGTCCGTCGCCGTACTTTTGTACCGGAGGAGAAATTTATGTCTTCCGGTGGACATAAGTAGGGGTAGGTGACATGGGAACTGCTTGGATGCTTGATCTGGCGTTTTATGTAAAGCTTGTCTATCTCGGAGGGCTGTGGTTTCTGCATTCAGGTGAACATTGTGAGCGGAAATGACACATTGGTGCGAAGAGTCATAAAATACTGTACACAAGGAAGGAATAGGGTTCCCTCAGAATTCGCCAGAGTTTGATCCAATGACAGTTGAAAACAGTTGGGTGATTTAGGAGATGCAAGAGAACGATGACAAACAACTTTTGAGCGAGAGGAAAAAAACCAGGGTTTTGGAATATCTGGATATGTGTAGCTTATTTTGGGGTAAATTCTTTTTTATTCTCTTATTATTATTATTTTCAGTCCGAACTTGTTCGGAGTACATTTCTAACAAGAAATATAAAAAAAAAATTTTTTTTTAAGTTAATTCCTACTTAGCTCAATAAAGAAAATTTTTATTTTAGTTACTTTTTATTAAATAGTTACAATTAATATAAATATGTATATACATATGACAGAATCACAATATTAAGTGGCAAAATAGAAGGCGGCTTTCCTTGCAATTTTCCATTTTCCTTTCTTTATAGGACATTGGACTACTATTTTTTTGTTTGTTACTATTTATTCATTAATTAAATTTAATTATTCTAACAGTATATATATATATATATGTGTGTGTGTGTGTGTGTGTGTTTTAGAAGAGTGTGAACTAATAGTAGAAAATTGAAAAATTAGCACACACTAAATCAATATAAAGGCTTATCTAGAGATCAATACCGATAAATACTAATATTTATCTATATAACAATATTTTTAAAAAAATATCTAAATTTTACAAAAATCAAAAATATAAGTGAAATTTTAGCAATATTTTTGAAAAACTTCAAAGCACTTAGAAAGTAATAAACTTATACCAGTAAAAGTATTATTAAAACAAACTAGATGTATTTATGTAGAGAACGTGTGTGTGAGTGTGTACTACAAATTTAATCATTTATTAAAATTTAAAAATTTTATAGCTGGTCGAATAACCATTGTAAAAATGTGACCTTCTTTATGAGACCATTATTGAAATAACGGGCGATAACTCAAAAAATATTCATGCAATTAGAAATATTTTTGTAAATTCTCTAGAAAATAATATAAATATCAGGTTCAAAAAGTTTTATAGAAATGTATTTATAATATTTTCAGTTATTAGACTCGCCAGGATAGATTTTGAGCAATTTAAATGCTCATTTCTGGTAGATTGAAGACCCACGTCCGATTTTTCTAATTTTATAAAATTGATTGTAACTTGGCCTCTAGGTAAAGTAAAATCGAAACAAAGTACGTTTTGTAAAGTCAAAGAGATAACTTTATTCAATAAAATAATAAAAATAAAAAAATAAAATAAAAAAAAATATGGCCGAACTTGGTCATTTCAACGTGTTTGGATACATTAAGGTTCCAGTGGTCAAAAAGTGTGTGTGAGAATATCCCAAAGAAATTGGATGGAGATTAAGGTATCCGACTACGTTCGGAACCGTGATTTTGCAAAAGCGCATAAATGGATAATTTTCATGATATTTAGTGTCACTTAGATTAGAATACATATATACAATTGTTTAAAGGACATTTTGACAAAAAATTTTTTTATTTAAATACAATATTTTGGCAACAAATTAACTTAGAATAATCTTTTTTCAAAATGTTCTCCTTTTGTGAAAAATGCTTCTATTATAATAATATTTTGTGCCTACATATAGCTCAGACCTCTCTACAGAGGCTCAATTAGAATTTTTGAAAGATAAAACTTAGAAGTGGGTTTATCCATATTTTACGACAACAGAGGGGAGCCATTTTAAGGGAAAAACGCCGATAATTATTTCAATGGGTTGTAACTCCGAAAATAATGTGAATTTTTCAAAAATCCTAGTTGAGCCTCTGTAAAGAGGTATGAGCTATATACAGGCAAAATATTATTATAATAGAAGCATTTTTCACAAAAGGAGAACCTTTTGAAAAAAGATTATTCTAAGTTAATTTTTTGCCAAAATATTGTATTTAAATAATGTTTTTTTGTCAAAATGTCCTTAAAACAATTTTATACATGTATTTTAATCTAAGTGACTCTAAATATCCTGAAAATTATCCATTTATGCCCTTTTTTAAAATCACGGTTCCGAACGTAGTCGGATACCTTAATCAAAGATTTACCTCCATTTAAAGAAGGTTTTGTATTTCTCAGGAACTAAAGCGAAGTTTGTTGAAAACAATGGATAATGTAGGAGATGAAAAGGAAGGGTGATAACAAAAATTTCTGTAAGGGAAGAAGATAATTTTTTGAATATATAAAAGTATAATTTTGTTTATTTTTCGGTAAGAAATGTGCGATTTTTTGGAAGAGGGGTGAAGGAGAATTTGCAAATTTTTGGATTCCATTTTCAGGAAGTTTTTATGGAAAAAATATCTACAGAATTCACTCTGATTAAATGTATGAATATACTTCGAATTGGTAAAAATGTTATCGAAGTTACTCTTAAAACTTGATATGTGATTTAAAAAATTAAATTTTTTGATGAAAATAATTTGTGTTGTTTTGAACAGAAAAATTTTATTTGTAAATTTTTTTGCTGAATTTTATTTATATGCTTATTATTTTCGTTCTGTGATCTCTTGCATTTGTATTTGTTAATAGTTATATGTAATTTTTCTTAACAGTAGACTGAATTTTAACTTTTTCTGAATAATCTTTTTTTAAAAAAATTAATTTGTTCCATATATCGTTAAAAAGTTTAATTCAAGTTAAATTCCATAAATGTGTAAGATGAATTGATAATATATTTATTTTTTAATTTTAATAATATTTTAATTTTAATTTTTGAGATAAATTATTATAAAAATATATGTTAATTACTTTTATAATTTTCTGAACCTCCCTTTCCTTCCCCTCACCAAAATGTTGAAAAACTGGATCATTTCATAATTTAAATTGAAAACTTCTTGTACCATAATAAGATCTGTGTACAGCCTCATTCTCCAAATTTTTTTTGCATTACCTTAATTTTTTTGCTTACTTTTGGAATGTCAATTTTTTTAAATTCTAAATTTGTAAGATGTCTTAGCACACAACTGGAAATAATTGAGTCTTTTGAACACTGTGAAAGTAGATAGTCAATGTCTTACAAGTAAGAATTAAAAAAGGTATATTGATATTGACCTTTCATTATAAATTCGCAGTGTTAAATTTAAATAGAACATTTGCTCCATACTAATGGTATAATCTCACAAACGAAATTCTTATTATTTTTTTTTATAAATACTGTCTATATAGATTTCTAAACTGCAAAATATCAAAATTTGTTAGGTAAGAAAAAGTGAAATAACTAAAATTCAATCCAATATTAACACCAGCCTATATTTAAATTTTTAAGAATGGAATAAAACCTAATATAACAATACCAAATTTGCATTTGATCCGCTATTTTGTGAAAAAAAAATTCCCATTTTGTGGTTATGTGAAAAACATACATGATTATTATTTTCGAAAGATCCTACTTCGAATTTCATTTACAACTTTTTTACATCATGCTTATAATTTTTTTAAAACTTATAATATAATTTTCTTTTAATTTATATATGCACCTTTTTCAGTTTTCTGCTCTGATAGTTTATATACATAGTTGGCTCCAATCCAGCACTCCCATGGAATGTAAGAAAAGTAATTAAATCTCCTTAATTAAAGCTTAATTCTGATGAATTAATGATGTTTTTACTTCCGTGCCTGCATTTCTGATAGCTATCTCAAAATAGTTATTTTGTGACAAGATACCTGTTCTTGTTCGTAACTGTGATGATGAATCACTACTCCAACGAAATAGCATGCTAGTTACTTTTGCAATCCATCATTTAAAATTAATTCAATAATTATTCACCTCTATTGACGAGTTTTTAGTTTTACAAAAATTTCACTTGCTTAAAAATAATTAATTTTTAAAATTTGTAATTTGATGTTAAGTTGCTCTTTCTTATCTCATGCTAAAGATTATGCTTTTGTAAAATTAATCATTTTTAACTATATGTTGGTCTTTTTTTTTTACTGAGTAAAAATGTTACCATATTATATATATTTTTTTTATTAATTATAAATTTTCATTCAATTATGTTTGATTTCAGAGATAATTTTTTTTAAAATCAATTTTGAATGAAGTTATTATTTGTAGGGAAAAAAAAATTAGAAGAGACTATCATGTAAAAACATTGTGCTTTGATTGAGCTCATCCGCTAAAGTTTTTTTTTTATATCCAACCCCCTCCCTTGATGTATTACAGTGATCTGTGTGAGTGAAAATGTATAAATTTGTTACAAAGTAACTAGAATCTTTAGCTGCATTGAGAATGACTGAACATTTTATAGAGTGTTACATTAAAATATATTTTGCATGGAATTTTAAATGTCATGCTCATTTTGCAGATTTATTTTCTGATTATTTTTACTGTGATGTAGTTAAAAGTAGGAAAGGAAAAAATGTAAATGCTTTGCACTTAGAAACTAGGAAAAAATTAATATTTATATAGTCATTAAAAATATGATTCGTCACTTATATTCTCGTTTTAGTTTTTGTGTTTGTTAAAAATTTTTTTCAAACTTTTGTTCATATACTAAAAAACTTAACGTTAATCATTATTGATTACTAAGGTCTTAAGCAACATATTTTTTTTGTCATTTATTTCCACTTTGCAAAATATTCGTATAGCAAAATTGTTTTACAAAATAATCTTTTAGTTTGATCACAATGAAATAATTGTGTGAAATGTTTTTAAACCAAACCAGTGGAGTTTATTTAACTACTCAAAAGCTGGATGTATCCTTCGGTAGGTAACTCGTGTTGTTGTTGCTAATGCCACCTGTCTGACGTAGTCAGTTCGAGGCTCACGGAATTCATCATGGCAAGGGGCTAGATGTATGCCGGTTGTTGGCCGTAGCCTTGAGCACCATACAGGTGACAGTACAATTTAGCTCGGTTCCACCCTAATTTTGAGGGAGAACACTCTGGAAGAGGGTCAGGGACCTACCACCACTCATTCCCTGCCACCAATCTCACGAGAGGACTTGCGGAGGCTGTTTAGAGTACTCCCATGCCGTGAAGGCACTATAAATTTACAAGCATCCATGTCTTGTCCGGGATTCGAACCCAGGCCTTACGGCACAGCAGTCAACTTCGCTAACCACTATACCGGATGGGTGACAGGGGACTCGTTGCCAGCATTGTTTTTGTCGAGTTCTGGTTTCGCTAAAGACCCGCCGTATAAAGGAGCCCATGCACTTTAAATCTGTTTTCGAGGCTCAAAGTTCTCTCGTTAGTTAGATGTGGAAGTTTGGAGAGAGAAAGCAAGCCCATGTGTCTCTCTCGGCACTTGACCAACCAAGGTTTGAAATTAAGAGGTCCATTGCCAAAAGTCTTCGTGCAGCTTCAAAATGTTACGTTAATAATGAATCTAATAATTAATTTGCAAGATTATTGGCAAATCTATAATTTTGAAAAAAATTCGGCTGACGAGGATGATCCTTAACTCTAGTACCTCAATCTCCTTTCTAACTTACCACACAAAGCAAGGAGGAAATTAAGTTTTATTTGAAGCTTTACAATCATATTGTTCTGTACGATGAGTGTTAAATGAAAATAAAGCTTGGAACCATTACTTATTTTGAAATCGTAGGTCTCAAATTCGTGACCATCCCCATCAGGCTACGTTGCTGTGTAACGTTTCATATTCAGATGATTCTCTGTGGACTCCGTAGACACTACTTCTGACTGTATACAATTAATTGCTTGCTTGTTAAAATCGCACTTCGTCGCAACTGGACGCTTATTGGCGATGAATCTCGTAACTTTGATTCACATTTGAAGTGACGAAAATAACAATTGAGCTGGAGCCCAATCATATTACTAAACTTTATCCTTTAAACAAGTAACATTCATATTAATTTTTACTAAGAATTACAGCCAGTGGTGCACACAGGGTGAGTATCCTAGGGGTCCGGACTCCCTCCCCCAAATCCCTCGATTTTTTTCCGATTGATTATAATTCTAAGTATATAGTACGTAAAATTTAATTAAGTATTTGTTATTAATGATTAATTTTATTTATTAATGCTAATTATTTATTCAATAATTAGTTTTTTACTGTTTTTTCCCCCGAAAATTGACAAAATCAAAAGGAGCATGATACAAGAA
>BMAV01007966.1:143743-176069 GCA_019973955.1 Trichonephila inaurata madagascariensis
CCCCCCCTTGAAAAATTTCTGTGTGCGCTACTGATTACAGCCTATAAGAAAACCTCTTTTCTTTGTCAACAAATAAGAAAAGAAAAAGTATATATCTTTATGGAATTAAACAAATAATATTAAAAAAAATCTTTTAAAGTCAATTCTTACTTAGTGCAACAAAGAAAAATTTTATTTTTGAGTTACTTTTTATTAAATAATTGCAATTAACATAAATATGTATATACATATGACAAATCACACTATTAATAGGCAAAATAGAAAGCGATTTTCCTTATACTATATCGTGTTAGACTATTATTTTCGTTTGTTACTTTTCATTTGTTGATTTATTCATTCATAAATCACATTCTCAGAATTTAGGCCATCCAAGGTAGGATTCGAATCCACGGCCTTTGGATTAGAAGTCCATTGCACTACAGGGACACAAGAGCGACTTTCTTTTTTATATATGGTGTTGGGCTATAATTTTTGTTTGTTACTATTTATTCATTAATTAAATAGAATTACTGAATTAATATTTGAAAAAACTGTATTAACATCAAGTGACCATTACAAATTTGAAAAAATGTGTTTGAACTTGAGTGGATGAATAAAAAGTATTTTATTAACGAATGAAGATTAGAACAAGATATATGTATATATATATACAGGGGGAGATTGAACTAATAGTAGGAATTGAAAAAATATAAATCTTTAAAGAATTATAAAAAAATATTTGCAAATTGGAATTATTCTGAAGAAATTAATTCAATCCATGATGCTGTAAATTGCCGTACACTTGTTTTAATTTCCTAGATTATAGTTTTCTTAAAGAGGTGTATATTTATTATCATTGTTGATAAAAGCTAGAAAATCAGACTCGGGAGCATGAAATATCTCTTGCAAGCTCAAAAATTATTTGTTTTTCATGTACATTTCTCACTAACTAAGAAAACTTGGTGTGAGTCAGTTTAATCTTGATAGAGATAACTAAATAGCAAGTAATGATTTAGGATCTCGTCAGAATTAATAAATGTAAGTAAACATACCGAAATTAAATCTTCAGATTTTATATGAATTTGAGACAAAAAGATAGCACAGTAACACATAAAACTAGTAAAAATATAACTGGCATACAAAATTGCAGAACAGGTAACCATTTATCTAAAATAACTTCTAGTAAACCATGCCAAGGACTATCCTTTATTAAAATGTGCAATAATTTATCTATTCTTTCTAAAGTCTGATTGTTAACGTTTTCTGGATCCACAGAATCTTTTTATTTTGTGAAGTGTTAAATTTTACGTTGAGTGCTTGCGTTTGTTAAAATTTTCTACTTAAAATAACAATGGTTTGTTTAAACTATTGCAATGTTTGTTTAGTATGCTGAGATGGATGTTACGACACCTCAATTATTTATTTAAAATGAGAAATCTTAAGGGTTAAAAGTTTTTCTCTTATTTGAAAATCCGTTAAAGAATTCATAAGACCATAAAAATTGATGAATTTATATGTGAACATTTTTCGAATTTAATATGTTTTATTAAGTTGTTCTTTCTTGTACGGACAAGAAAAAAAGTAGTTCAATTTTCAGGATGAAGGGATTTGGAACAAAAATTTAAGTATTCTCCCAGTAAAGCATGTTATGAATTCGTCTTTCAAAATTACATTTAAACGACTTTCGAAAAAAAAAATAGGGAAAAAAACTTATCATTTAAAAGAGAAGATTGTTTTAATCTATCTATAAACATATGAGAAAAGCGATTTACTTACTCATCAACAGATCTTTGGATATTAGAACTACAGACGAAATTTGGCAGGCATGTTTATTTTACTAATGCATCCGCTAAGAACGAGTTTTGTGGAAATTGATTCCAAGGAGATAACCAGAATATTATAGACAAAAATTCCAGGTTTTTTGAATTATTAGATACGGAAATTGGCAAGCATATTTCTTTTGTTGAATAGAGATCTACAAAAAGCATATTTTAGGGAAATCGACTCCCAAGGATGAGAGAGGGATGAGGGCGTTATAAATAAAAATTCCCGTTTTAGAGATTCAAGCCCTGTCCTTTTTAAATAAAAAGATGAGTGTTATATAAGAATGTTTTTGAATCCAATCGAACGTGTTTAATGCTAGAGCTAAAATATCTCATTAACTTAAAAACAATAATAGACAACATCATATGGAATACCCATCGAAGCGGGTCAATAACGGCTAGTTACTTAAAAAACTATTCTTATCAGTAGGAAAGATATTTCAATTTATGTAATGAACATAATTATATTCAACTTAAAATAATATTGTATTGATTTGCAGTATTTGTTTTTTTGCATTAAAAAACAGCACAGATATTCGAAGATTTGTAGGTGTTGCCAATCGTGGAAATCAAAACTTTGATACAATATAATAATTAAAAATCAATTTATGGAACAATACCATTTGTTTGAGCCAATAAAGATAAGTTTCAGTATAAAAAATTTTAAATGCCGACCATGCTTGTCTAGATGTACTTGGGAACATTTGTTCATATTCTCAAAAAGAACCTTTTATTTATGCAAGAATGACCTCTTTTATCTCAGCAGACCTTTTATTGTGCTGGAATTACCGCCTTTAAAATACGTGCTTTGCATTATCCCTATGAAGGTAAAAAAAAAAAAAAAAAAACCCTTGGAAATGCTTAAAATGACTTATTATTCGTTTGTCCGAATCTCGCCTTCGAATGGCCGTCTCCATATGACTCACGAAAAGCCATTGCTGCTAAGAAAGAGCGATGACATTCAAAACATCCGTAACCACGTGATAAAATTTTTGATTTCGAAATATATGAGAACCTTTTCATACCAAAGCAATATAGATAAGAATAGAGAAACAAATGTTTCTCCCATGAAATGTAATTGCTCCTTGTGTCAAAACTTTCAGTTCGGCCGCGTCAGATTATGCCTTTTAAGAACTTTTTTTTTTTGAATTTGCTTATATTAGGCAACAAAAGCAAAAACAGCTACAATTTCTTATACAACTGTATCAGGGAAAAATATATCTCGTTTTATTATATATATATAATACGGCAGTGGCACACACAAGGGGGGGGGGGGTTGGGGGGTCCGGACCACCCCCCCAAAGCCCTTGATTTTTTTCCGATTGATTATAATGCTAAGTATATAGTACTTAAAATTTAATTAGTATTTGTTACTATTGATTAATTTTATTAATTAATGCTAATTATTTATTCAATAATTAGGTTTTTACTGTGTTTTGTTCCCGAAAATCGAAAAAAAAAAACGGCGCATGATACAAGAGGGGTACATTCCCCCCCCCACCCCCCCCCCCCCTGAAAATTCCTGTGTGCGCTACTGTAATACAGTACTATTTGATCTACTTGGAGAGATTACAGTATTTTATACTATTTATCAGTGGCGTACACAAGGGTGGGGCATAGGCCCACTTAATTTTTACCATAGAGATTACCCTTCGGCATTTTCATCTACGGGGTTTTTAGAATGAAACTTCTCGTAAGAGAGAGTTACTTGGGCTTCCTTCCCGGGAAATCATAAGATTTTTATACTTTTTGTATTCCCGGGAACGACATGGGACTGAAATAATCTGAGGCGGCTAGTTTTTACTTGACTGGATTTCGACCTCCATTATAAATTTTAGTTGACCGCAATGTTGCAATTTACGATCATTCACCCCGACTTCGTTGGAAGGAGAAATGTCCGTTTGAGCCTCCAACAGTGGGGTAAGAGTGTAATAAGAGAAAAAGTAACGCCCACATAGGTTTGGGGAGAGTTTTTGCTGCTTTTCTTTGGAAAGAAAATTCCATGAAACTATTTGGCTTGATCAGTTCCTGTCTGTCTATCAAACATGAGGTCTTCGTTAACTAATATAACTAAGCTAAGAGCTAGGATGAGTGATAAAAGCATAGATGTGGCTTATATTTGCTCAAATAACATTTCAAAAACTCATAATTAACATATTTTATATTTTTTGTTATTTTTAGCTGAATATATAATTGAGTATAAATTTTTGGAGTTTATTTGTATTCTTATTTTATATAATTTTTATTGATGCCAAGTAAAAATAACTTATTTTTTAATTTTTCGAAATTTTAATGTATTTCCGGGAGATGTCCCGGGATTTTTCCGGAAAAACCCGAGAATGGAAAAAACTAGGGAATCAGAAGTCCTGAGTGTATGTGGAGTGGTGTGATGATATTACGTTTGCTTATAGCAGGAGAGGGTAAATAGCTCCCCACATACCCTTTGTGGCCGCAGAAACAGTCAGAAACTCCTCCTTGAACTGATATTACCTGTATTAACTTGCAGACTGTGATGAGAATTTCACAGTAAACTATCCCGCTCGTGATTTCTAAAAATATTGTAGAAAAGTATGATAAGGTACATTTGTCTCATTATGCGGATTCTAAAATTAAGCGTGGCGACATCTGTAGATTATTTGAAATTAGCTCGGTAAATAAGTTGAATATAAAACTGTCTCTTTTAGGTGTTAAATACTATGTTGAGCACTCGAGTTTGTTAAAATTTTTGGCGTTGTTTTTTTATGGTGAAAATAATAGCTTTTCTATCCTCCGCTTCCACAATGTGACCCTGGAGCCAAAATAATAGCCCACCACTGGCTTACAGAATATATTTTTTGAATTAAAAAAGACTGTGCGTATACATAATTGAATACTTCAATCTAAGTTAAAAGAATGCTATTATCCGAGGAAATGAAAACTTAGAGAAAATATAATTCCTTCTTTTCTATTTGTAAAAGAATAAATAAAGATTCATTTAAAAAAAAAAAACCCCAGCAAAAAGTTTGCGGAGGCAATACATGAATAAGCTTATAAGACGAGATCGGTGATATAGGTGGCACCCCACGACTTATAACGAAAATATATATCATTCTTGCATACAACGTTTTGTAAAGAAAAGTTTTAAGATCTTATGTTATTTTTCAAAAATATTTCAACTGTATAAAAACATTAAATTTTTTTCCCCCTCTTGGTATAATATAATGTGAAAGTAAACTTCATTATTGGTAAAAACAGGGGAGAATATGGAAACACAAAGAAAATTGAAAATAATTAGTTGACTAATTTATTGGTAGCTAAAACAATCGCTCCATTGGTAGCTAATAAGGAAGAGTAATTCATTAAAATAAATATTTAATTCCAAATAACCTTTTCCAAAAAAATTTTGACACATAGTTGAAAAGTTGAAAAACATAACTTGTCTTCTAAGTAACAATACATACATTGTATTGTATAAATAGAAACTAGTTCCATATTCGTTATTAAAAATTCTTCAAATACATATCAATTTACATTGGTTCATTGTAAATTTAATAAATGTAAATTAACATTTTTACAAAAAGGAACGAAATTATTTTAGAATCATATTACATCTGTTAAACAAATGACATTTCATGATAACGAAATAAGCAAAAAGAATGAGAAGACGTCGAAAATAAAAGAAAAATATAATGCGTTTCCATTATTAAATATTTTATTCTTAGTGAAAACGACTAACCTTATTCTGTCGATAAATCGCAAATTTACCGAAAAATGAAAAAAATTCGAAAAAATTTCCACTCTTCTCTTTTTGTTGCCAATCGATTGATAATAAAAACCATCCCCATCAATACATGCGTGCTCCCCATGACTTGCCGCGAATAACTCTATCCGAAGTTCACTGTGCCAGGGCAAAAGTGCGGTTGGAAGGGGAGGAAAAAAGTACACAAAAAAACAAAATCGATCTTACGAGTTGCTGTGATGTTATTTCGAGCTCTAGGGGTTTCCGATTTTGCGACTACAAATTGTCCGGTAGTTTTAAAACGGAGGAGCGTTTCACTCGTGAAGGGAGAGAGTAAAAAGAGAATGGGGGAAAAAAAGTTGGAAAATCTTTTTTCGACTGTTTGTGGTTGAATTTCGATGCGAGCATGGAATTTTCACGCGTGTTTTTCTTAATATTGGAAGAGCTGTAGAATTTGTTTTCGTTGTCTGTCGAATTGAATATGATGGCTTTTTGGAATTGTGAGGTAACAGCTGTTGTTGTAATTGGATTTTGTAATTAATTGTTTTGGAATATTTAAATCAGAAGTGTCCCAGTGGCGCACACAGGAATTTTTCAAGGGAAGGGAGGTCCAGGGGCGAAAGTCCTGTATTTTCGTATCATGCTCCAGTTCCTCCTGCTCAACATATTCCTTTGATTCTGTTGACTTTGGGGAACAAAAAACAGTAAAAAATTAATTATTGAATAAATAATGAGCATTAATTAATAAAAATAATTATTAATACTAAATAATTAATTTTATGTATTATATATACTTAATGGCGTAACGCAGAATATTAGCCCCCCACCGGCAAAGCCAGGTTTTTGGCCACAAGTCCAAATACCTACTTGGCGTCAGTTAAGCTTTGGGCCCCCTAGAATCCCTGACCCCCCACAACTTGAGGGTTGCGGGGGTGTACGTTACGCCACTGTATATGCATAGAATTATAATCAATTGAAAAAAAAGTCAAGGGCTTTGGGGGGTCCAGACCCTTGTGTTCGCCACTGGAGGGATTAGTAACATGGGATATAAAAAAAAATTTAATTTCTTTCTTTTTGAAACAATATTTCTGGTAATTAGTTTAAACAAGAAAATTTTGTTTTAAAATTATTTTTATTGAATGTTAATGTCGATTCTTTTTTTTAGATTTATATTTCAATATTTTAAAGGCATAAATGTATACTCTATTGTTACTAATATATAGAGACGATTTTAAAATAAATACATAATTTATACTATTTCATTCCTTTGAACAATTCTTTTTCTTAATTATTGCGAAAGAAAATATTTATTTTAAAATTATTTTCACCCTAAGTTGAGAAAACAGGATTTCTTTTTCATATTTCTATTTTGAATTTTTTAGGTAAAGATTTGTTTTGAATTTCGGACGCTATTATTGTTATAAATGGATATACATACATTGATTTTTATGTGATTGAGTGCATTGTAATAATTTTGAATGAATGACACATAATTTCTCTAACAATAATTTGAAATTTCGAAATATAATCGCGCTTATTTGTCTGCAACAGGAAAAGAGCCAAAATTTATAACACTTTATTATCATTATCAAAATTTTTCTTTCCGCGAGATGAAAAACAGGTTATATAGACATTTTCATTTTTGAAATTTTTTGGGCTTTCTGTTTTTATTTCTAATATATAATGATTTTTATTATTTTGCAAAAATCTGCTATTTGTTCCTACATTTTTATTTGTCTTGTTATTAAGAAATGAAATTATGGAGAAAAATGTGAAAGAAAATAAAAAAAGCAGTTAAAAATTTAATTTTTTGACTTTTTTTTCTTTCACTTTTAAGGAACTATTTGTCTTATTTGGAATTAGTATTGTGTATGATTGTATTCATAATTTTTTCCTCCTCTTCAAATTCTTTTCAAATCATTGTTTCTAAAATGTGGAATGTTGTTTATAATTTTCTGGTACTTGAATATAAAGTTTATCTTTTTTGTATTAATCGTAAAAAAGTCGTGATTCTAACATTCAACTTTTAGAAATTTCATCGATAAATTTATCGAAATTCAGGTTGTATTATTAATAAAAAAATGTTGTGCAAATATTAATTAATATTTGAGGGGATGTTAATTTTTAATATTGTGCACACATATTAATAGTTTTTTCTAGAATTTATTTCTACGTTTGGAAACATTCGAGTACAAATATATAAGTGGTAATAAAAAATACATTACAATTATAGAAAAAAATGTTTAAAATGTTTTTATAGTTTATTTATTTTTACCCCTATAAGCAGTTTTTTTATTTTTCCGATCATTTAGTTTTAAGGATTAGTGAAAGTAAGCTTTTTTTTATTTAAAATACCCATAAAAAAAGAAAATAAAAGACAAAGGGTTTATGAAGTAATCTAAGAATGGAAGCATTTAACATTGCAGCTGGTACTTTTTAAAAGTTTGGCTGAAAGAAAATTTATATTTTTAGTATAATTACGGAAGTTTTTTAAAATGGATTTTGCATGTTTCTACACTTTTATTAGTCCATCAATGTATTTTGCGATAAGAATTTTATTTCTAAGCACTGCTACGTAGTAGTTTAAAATTTGTCACTTAAAAACATTTTTGTATAAGAAATAATTTATACACCTACAAAATTAAATTTTAAATTATACTGATAGATAAAAATTGATAGATCATAAATAAATATGAATATAATTTAAAATCTTATATATATATATATATATATATATATATATAGCGAAGGTTTGTCAAATGAATATTTTCATGCGTAGTTCTTAATTTAACTAGTTTGGGGAAATTTTTCGTCAATAAGAATTTTAAGAAGAGAAAATAGAAGGCAGCAACCATACACCTTTAAAGTGACTGTTGCCTGGTAACAGTTGCATGCGTAAAATAATTAGGGACAATAAAAAGTGTACGTCTGTCGAGATCACATTGCGGCTTTAATTCGGTTCAATTTTTATGGTTTACCTGGTTTGTGAAAACGATGTATCAGGTACAGTTTTTGAATTGTTTTATCTGCAATTTAGTAATTTACAGATAAATTACTTTATTTCATTTGATTTTGAATATTTGATTAATCAACTAGCGTTGGTCTACTGTTGCATCTCAACTGAGGTGTTAATTAAATTCGATGAATTTAATGATTGATTGTTATTGCTGTATATCAAAGTAACACAGGGTATATTGTTGATAGACCTTGCAATTCTGAGCCTCGGTAAAGTGACAAAAACGACACTCCAATCTCGATGAAAAAAAAAAAAAAAATGATAATCCACATTATAACTACAGTGAAAATCGTTTAACACGAAACTGAAGGGAACTGAAATATTTTTGTTAAAGGATATTGCAAGAAAAAACATACATTCAACCAAATTAAATTTACTAGAGTACATTTTACTTACAGAGGTGTGTATATATGCATGTATTAAATAAAAATCAATGAAACAAAAGCATTCACAAGAACTTTAAATAATTTAATACAAGATTTTCAAGTTTTTTGTAAAACAAAACATTTTGGTGAGTTTTTGGAAAATAATTTGATATTTTTCTTTGCATTGTCTTTTATAACATCAATTTGTCAACAAATTGATTGTCCAATTTTTTATCATTTCGACATTGGAAAAAACGTGTAAAACCGCGCATACTTTTCATGATGTTCCTCATTTCGGATGACGCTGCATTATTCATTTCATTTTTCAATCTGCATCAATGATATTATTTGAGCTCTTTGAACAAACTTCAAAATGACTTTGTCTGCCATGGAGCTGTACACACATTATTAACATGTACTGCAACGAATATTTTTCGATGATACATTAGAACACACAGTCTAATAATACATAAACTTTCTCAAAACATTTCATTAATTGTCTGGTGTTTTCCGTAGTTTGTTCATTCCCAGAAGGGAAATCTTTTCGTGTTAAGAGAAAAAAAATGCATGGAAATACTTAGTAGTTTGTCGAGATCATTGTATTATTTTGTGTTAACCGACATTTCATCTTCAGCGTTTTCGTGTTAAGCGTATTTAATTATACTTAATTTACTCCTGAATACTTTGTTTCAATTGAAAACATAAATGCTCAGCTCATTGGTAGAGGTGTTACAGCTTAATACAGGAGAGTTTTTATTGTTGTGAAATCAATATTTTTTGAGCGAGGGAGTGAGTGAATATTAACGTCGCATGTTCAGCTACACCAGGGCTTTTGGCGACGGACCACGTAATTTTGAATCATGGTCAAGCGAAGTGGACGATACCTGAGCTTGCACCTCCCTCTCCTAAGTACCATACCACACCAACGGGAGGACGTTTGAGCTCTCGACAGATTTAGCGTGCATCGCTCCCCTACACGGCTTGAGTAACAGGGAATCCTGGTTTAAGACTCAGGAAATATAAACTGCCGTACAGGAGAATTATAAGAAATAAAATGTCAGTAAGAATAATCATCAACATTGAGGGGGAATGTTTAATAAAATAATAAACTCAATTTTCCTTAAATGTTTTTGATGTTATTTTCTTTCATGACGAACTGAAGTTACGCAGACAATTCATATCATAATGTAGAAACGTAAATTAATACTGCGGTTCACTTAACTTGCGGTTTTGTAACCATGGACCCCGACAATTGCTAGATAACGGGGTGTGACTGTAGTTAAAATCATGTAATTGGTTACCGCATAATTGATAGATGTCTAACTTTAATTAGATCTAAATAATAAAATACAAGATTCCCTCCACTTCATTTAATATCCGTCCCTACGAATAGATCCTTAGTCAAACTAGTTGTTGGTCATATTTGTATTTTTCAGCACTGTTTCTATTCGAATGGGTTTTGAAAATTGTACATTAAGCGCAAAAGTTCAATCTATAATTAGTTAATGTATGTAATGTGAGAAATGCGTTATGTTTAAACTTCGCATAATACGTTGTACATATTGCACTAGTTCAGGGTAGATTGATGTTAATTAACGTTGTACTACAAAGCTACAGATGGGCTATCGACGACGGACCTTGTAATTTTGGACCTTAGTTAAATGACAAGGATGAGTGATCCGGCGTCACATCGTCCAAACTTCCGTTCATAACCTTCATGAGTACTTTGAGTCTCGGCATATTTAACGGGAATTAACCTCTTAACAGGGCGGATCTTTAGTGGCTCTGGATTCATACCTTTGACTCGATAGAAATAATGTTGGCCACGAAATCGTGACCATGATCACTTGGCTATCGTGGCCATCTTGTTTTTTTTTTTTTTTTTTTTTATCTATGTTTATTGTCCCACTGGTCGAGTGGTAGCATATCGCGCTTCAACACGACAGGTCCGGGTTCTATTCCCATGCTGGGCAAGGTCGACTCAACCTTTCATCCTTATTGCAGTGGGTCGATAAATGAGTACCAAGCTTGCTTGGTGGACTTAAACACTGGGGGTCTCGCTTCAGACTGACCACCTGATCGGGACATCTGCTGATGAACCTCAGCGCCTAATGGTCACGTATATTGCGATGGACACAGTAAGCCCTCATGAGCCGTTGCGCCACTGAGTTTGAGTTTTATTTATTTATTGTTTTAGTTGCTAATGAATTTTGCCTCATATACAAATTGATTTACATAAATTTTCTGCATCTCCTCAGTGAAAAGTTTCACTCAAAAGGAAAAATTCTTGTTTTGAAAGTGAGAAACTTTTTCTCCACCTCCATCCCCAATATATCTGTATGTATAGTTGAAAAGAATTGCGCACTTATGGAACCAAAAATGCGCAATTTATCTCTTTTATTTATTTATTTTTTTTTAAAAAAACTCTTTGCCTTTAATTATTTTTTTGGAGCTAAAATGTTCTCCTTTATGACGTTTTCGCGTAACACAGCTGAAAAATCAATTTTTTTATGTGGATAGTATTACACCGTTCACATCCACACGTGCACCACAAAATATTGCGGGGTCTTCTCATCTGACATCGCCCCGAGAACCGATGACCTGGAGAAAAACACCACGCCGCCCCTCCCCGGGACAGTGGTTAAGATCGGTGGTGTTTGCCTCCTCTCTCAAAAAGGACATATATTCTATAGAATTGGGAATAACTTCTATTTAAAACGTAAATATATTGCACTTAATAGCTGTGACGAAAATTAATCAATAATTTAATTTCTTAACTCTCACGCTAATATTAATTTTCCCAAACATCACATCTTATTGATTGCTGTTATTCATACCTATCGAGTAGTTATTGAACTTAGATTCCATACTGCTCACAAAAGTGGCCAAGTGATAATAAAGAAGAAACGAGTTTCAAATTTTAATTAAAAAAAGAATAAAAACTATTTTGAACTTATTATTTTTTTTTATTTGCTCATGTTCTAAAAAAAATAATGGCACGCAATAAATTACATTTACACATCTAAATCTATCCATCTTCCCAAATGCATGGATGATCCCGTATCAATCCTCATCCGGGCAACAAGCAATCTTTTTAACCGAACGCGTATCGATTTGTTTTACATTTCCAGAAGTTCTCATTCCTCAAAACAAGCGACGCACGTGGATTGGAAAAGTAGAAAAAGACAAAGAAACAAATGTGTACCATTTTGTTCACGTGTGGCTTACCATCTCGAACATTTTATCTCCTGAGTACATCAGAGGGGAGGGTAAGAGAAGAGAATCCCCCACCCCCTCGACAAAAGGATGAACCGATCCATTCCTTTAATAAGTTTACCTTCCACTTTTGAGTAACTTTGATTTATTGTAGCAACATGCAAGCTATTGTAACACCACATTTATTACAAGATCCTGATGACAGCTCTACAATAATAGCGCCGGCTCTGGTAGAAATTACGTGACCGCGATCACGTGATCTTTTTTAAGTTTGTTAACCCATCTCGATTTTTATTGTGAGTAATTTTTTGAAAAGGGGGATGGATGCGCGTTTTCCCAGTAATGGAAGAATGATGCTCTTTCGCAGGATGCTAACAATGCTCAACTGTCCCGCATCGAGGAAAAGACCGCGGATCACGTTTATTACATCAATAACATGCTTATAGGCGGCAAGTTGCTTGGTAAATTCCAATCATCAGACCACCATAATGAAAAATTAAAGATGAGGTTGCGCTTGAGAGAGGATGATTTATCGGCATCTGCTTTTATTTCACTATGTGGGGTATCTTACAGGCTTGTAATTGTTGAAAAGGTCTCATTGTGACTTATAATGGAGTGGACTTTAATTAAGTGTCTTATGCCTCGGTACCAAGTATGCTTATGAAAGGTAAATAATACAAATCTTTCATGTCCGGCTATTCATTCCCTGTAGGGAAAGCGTTCTATCTTCCTCCGCCGAGAAGTTCCGCGATGTATGCGACTATTTTTTTTATTTTCTTGAACGACATGCATGGATGGGGAACGGTATTTGAAGCTTTATCGGCATTAGTGTGAGTGAGTGAGTGAATATTAACATCGCACTGTTCAGCTACACGAGGGCTTTTGGCGACAGACCACGTAATTTTGAACCATGGTCAAGTGACGTGGACGACACCTGAGCTGGAACCCCTCTCCTAACTACCACACCACACCAATGGGAGGACATTCCAGCTTTCCACAGATTTAACGTGCATCGCTGCCCTACACGGTGGGTCTTTAGTGGTACTGGGCTCGAACTCTTGACATGCTTGCCATGATTCAATACCTTGACCACTGGGCTACCGCAGCCCTTATGAGAATTGTTAATGCGTGACCTTGAAAATATAGTAAATGAGCCATTAACGTCGCCCAACCAGTATCGTGGTTATGGACCTCAGCTTGTAATCGAGTGGATTCGGTTTCGAATCCCGAATAAGGCTTGGATATATCTTCAGGAAAAGAAGTCGAACTTTCGCCTGAAATGGATTCCCGTCTCGAATGGAAAGCAGCGCACCCCTTCTGTTCTATGCAGGGATCATAGTTTGTAATAAAGTCGATATTCTTCTGTGTTTGTATTGTATACGTTTCTGTTCTTCCATCTCTTGCCTTTCGTATGTATCCCAGGATAAAACGCACCACGACAACAGTGCCATTAGTCGAGGTGGTCAAAGTAACGAAGTTGCGGCTGTTTTGTCAAGTTCTGGTGCCACTAAAGACACGCTGCATAAAGGGGCTAATTCATGTTAAATCTATTGTCGAGGTTCACAGTGACCACGCTGTCGTAATGTGGAAGTTTAAAGAATGGATTACTGGGTCTGGTGTTGTCCTGTGACTATGGTGAAAAAAAAAATTCAATAGGATCGATCGATTAAAAGGAGAAAAGAATATAAGTGTTATGTTTACTTAGAAAATTACATTGGTGCTGCTGCATAAACTGATGAAGAGATTTTTGAATACTTCTTAAATTGTTATAAGACGACAAAGTCGATACCTGAATAATCACCCTATTTCCCGAACCTCTATTTCAATTTTTGGTATTTAAAACGATGTGATAAAATGTTGCGAATGAAATCTATTTTCCGTTTTCTATGTTTCGGATAATGAGATCGCTCATTTAAATATCAGAGATTAAATGCTTTGTCAAAATATCGCATAAATTATGGCAAACATAGATAATTTTTTTTAAACTAAACCACTTTGATTATTTAGCAATCTAAGTTTTTTTTACCTCATGCGAATTTTTTTTAAACCATTTTTTTAGTTCATTTTTTTCCCATTGTGTGGTAAAAAGTTTGCCAATTAATTTTCTTCCTCATAAAACCTAAACAGATAGGTTTAATTACGTGTCTCTAATTAAGCTATTAATATGTACTAATTTTTGCGACTTTAGTATTATTACTTAATTATCCGAAGGAAATATTGTGAATTCGGTAGAATAATAATTGAAGGTTTTAAATGCTTTGTTTGTTAATATGTTTTTTTAAGGTGAAAAGTTATATAAGAGGGACACAGTTTAGGTTAGTTGTGAGTATTTATATAAAAAGATATTTTATTTAATATATTAGATAATGTAATTAATTAAATTATAATATACGCATATATATTAATATTATTATTAATTGAGTATAGCTATTTTGTATTTATATATATTTGTGTTATTTGCAGTACACTTATATTGTTTCTTTTTTAGATGATTTTGTTATGTTCTTCCCAATGCACAATATACTTTTTTTTAATTGTAACGTTTAGAAGGTGTTTATTCTGTATGCCTGTAGAAAAAAACCTGTAAAACTAATTTATGTATTTATATTCATACAATGATTTCTTATTCATTTTTTAATGATTTATTCATTAAAGTTTCTATATGATTCATGACAATAATATGACATGACATACTAATTATCACAGTAGAGTTTTTTTTTATATAATAAACAATTTTCTTTAATTACGAAACTATTTCGCTTATATATTTAATAAAAGTTCTCTTTTATGTTGTTATTCTTTAATTCTAGATTTTTGGGTTAAAAATGATGAAAATGTAGGTTCAAAATTTTTTCACAGTGAGGAACTACTAATAGAAGATTTTACATGAGAAAACTTTTGCTCCGAAAACAGACAAAAATGTGAACAGTACACTACATACAATAAAAATTTAATGATTCGTCAAATTGTTTTTTTTTTTTAGTAATAAGCTTTTATAAATTTATCTTTAAAATGAACCAATTTTACTAATTACTTTTTTCAGGTTAATCCTTATTATTAAAATTTCGCTCTCTCAATGTATACCCGCCGTGTAGAGGGGGGCGATGCTCGTTAAATCTGTCGAAACTCAATGTCCTCCCGTTGACTTGGTGGTGTGGAAGTTCGGAGAAGGGGTGCCAGCTAAGATGCCGTCCTCATCACTTAATTATAGTTCAAAATTACGAGGTTCGTTTCCAATAGCCCTCGTGTTGCTTAACAGTGTGGTATTAATGTAACTATCACTCTCTCAATGCACACAAAAATGAATGATAGTTTAAAAAATTTAAAAAACATGCTTTCTTAGTTAATCGAACTAATAAATTGCTGACGTATCCTCCCCTTAATCACATACAGAACACTTTTTTCCTGTTTGTTATATTTGTATTAACCATAAGCGTTTGTTGCCAAATCTGGAAAAGGGAAATCGTCAATCCCGATGATCCTAATCAGGATAATGGAACAAAGTTATTAAATTATTGTATTGTGTCATCGGTCCTTGACAAGAGTTAAAAATTTCGCGAATTTATCTGATATTTTAAAGTGGATAAGAATCAAGTTCAAAGATTCCGTTACGTACATGTGAAGCTAATTTAAGCGTGTTATACATAAAAAGGCATGATTTTCCCTTCTTCATCATGGCCCAGAGAAAAAAATTGAGAAATTACAAAATATGCAGTTAGAATAAATAAAGTATCAATTACTTGTTTGTTGTTAGAACAAATACTTTCTAAGTTATGGAGTTAAACTCGGTTACCCACAAATTATTGGTGGTTAGGTACATTTATGTAAGGAATCTTTGCTTTTTTATGAAGTCAATTTTCTAGAATGTTTCGAATTTCCGATAATTCCATGTTCTGGGTGTAGTGTGAGACTATATATTTTAACTCTTATTTATTTATTTTATATTGATATTAGAGACATCTTTAAAATTCTAACTAGCAATTGGGAACTTCTGCGAAGATTGATTTTTTAATATCGTACTAACTATTTTTGTATAAATGATAGCATGATAATATAATTAAGATATCCATTATCATTATATTTATACGATCATTCAATTCCTAAAATGAATTCTACTGCCCAATGCATCATAGTATTTAACATCCTTTAAAAAACGATGAAAAAAATGCTTCCATGCGGACGCGTCCTAATACTCTTTTAACCTCTTCGATCTGAGATAGATATAAGTTGTAAATACTCATCATTTATCGATGATGCATCATGATGGATGATGTTTCATCAGTCAAATTAATTCAGTCTGTCTGTGGAAAATTGGCCGATTCCTCTACTGTATTCCTCTTCAATTGTTGATATCTTTTCCTCATCGGTAATCATGCAGAATAATAGTCCGGACACGGGAAGAAAAAAACACAACCATAATGAATAATACTGTTTCTAAAATTCGAAACGTTTTAACAAACATTGGTCAGTCGGCTGAGACTGTGTTATGACTGTAAAATCGTTATTATGTTGAATGTGTTTTATGCGCGTAAATATTATTGTGAGACATGTGGGCAAAAACTTTGTTTTGATATCGTCTTGTGTATAAGCTCAAATGAGAGCGACGTCATCATTATTTTTACTTTCTGTGTGACTGTGGAGCAATTTGTTGCATAACACAGTGGTTGCATGCGGAAAAGACGCTCTGAACCGTGTCTACAATCACATGTAAGCAAAGATTCGAAATTAAAAGGATTATGCTATGATACGATACGGTTATATATAATTATTGATGATTCATATTAAAGGTAATGATGAACCTTCATTATATATGAGTGTTATGAGTTTGTCCCATGATTAGGATTTCTTTGTATGTAATATGATTTCAGTTTTTGAACCAAGTTTTGATTTGTTAAAACCTAAATTCTCATTGCTTCCACGGAACTGTACAACCTTCGGTTTTCAGTTCAAACATAAAAAAAGACAAATAAGATCAGTGGCGTAACGTCCACCCCCCCCCCCCCCTCGCATCGCTGGGGGATGAAGATTCTAGCTGGCACAAAGTCTGACTGTTGCCTAGTACGTATTTAACTAATTTATAAAATATTAATCCCTACTGCAGCGGGTCAATAAATGAGCACTAAGCTTGCTTGGGGACTTAAACACTGGGGATCTTGCTTCAGACTGACCACCTGATCGGGACATCTGCTCATGCACCTCAGCGTCCAATGGTCACGTATACTGAGATGGGCACAATAGGCCCTGGCTTTCATGGGCTGTTGCATCACTGAGTTTGAGTCTATAAAATATGAAAGGCTAAACCTGAGTTTGCTGGAGGACCCTAACATTCTTCGTTATGTCACTGATTAAGACGGATAGTAAATAAATGTGAGGTCATTGTAAATGAAATGATCACGATTATACAAACTATTTGCTTCGAAATACTTGATTAGTTAATTTTGTGATAAATCTGATAATTTATTTTTTCAATTTCTGTGAAAGGATCATCTATCGTCCGTTACATCTTTTTTGAAAATTACTGCCCACTTGCACTTTTCTACAAGAAATATTTTTTTTTTCTTTTTCTGTAATGGGGCTGCGTATTGGCATTTGTATCTTTCAGACCTAGTTCGTTCCCCAGGAGCTGGTATCACTTTTTAGTGCGGCACCATTTAGGTGATACCAATTACAGCCAGTAATTTTGACACCCAGTTTCTTCCCAGAGGGAGGCACCTGAGCTCTGCCGTTGGGAAATTTGTACTCAGGAATTTTATTTTGCCGAAAGCATCCAAGTCAAACGGATACTCAAGGAATCTTTTTCATGCCGGGTAATCATACCACATGGCTGCTGTCGATTTTCTGCATCGTGATAATCCACCGACTTGGGCCGGGGTCGAACCCGCAACTTTGGGTACAGAAAGCCAGCGACAAACCAACAACACCACCCAGCCGGCACAACAAGAAATAGAGTGACTGCAGTAGCCATGGTTACGAACTAGTGACCGGCGTATCTTGAGTTCGAGCCCTATTGCTCTGAAGATTCACTGTGTAGAGAGGCCGATACACTTTAAATTCATCGTGGCTCAAACTCTTCTCATTGGTGTGGTGTGGAACCTCGAAGAGGGAAGTGCCAGCTCATGTGTCGTCCTCGCCACTTGATCATGGTTCAAAATTACGAGTTTCATTGCCAATAGCTCTCGTGTTACTTCATAGTGCGTCGTTAATAACCACTCATTCGCACACATTACCACTTATAAAAAGCCAAAGATTTGTATTGCTTTTCTAGATACTAAAATAATGCTGCAGCAATACTGGTTTGTAGAGAGTAGCAAATATGTCATCATGGGATTCTAAATGCGAAAATCAGTTTCATTTCAAACCTTTATGTGAAACAACAACAACAATAATAATAATGATAATAAAAGAGTCAAAGGGAGGTCCTATATTTAAAACTAAATAATCATCCACATAAGATGCTGCGTGTAAATCTGACGTATAAAGGATAGGCTCAAGTATCGTTATTGTTCTCTGATTATAGCCTTCTGTCTCTTACCCAGATCCGTCATCATCCATCTGTTCGGTAGCTCCGGTGCAGAATTTTTTTTTTTGTCCTGCGGCAGTGGTCTTAAAACTTTGTGTTCATACGCAGCACTTAAAACAATCTAAACTTGGTATCTCTCCAGTGGTGTTATTTCATTTTTGAAAAAACCATGGTTTCTAATTAGAAAAATATTTGTATGGAAACTAGAATGAATAAGTAGAAAAGATGTAGTGTGTTGTATTACTTTAAAGTTTATTTAAATGGGTATATTTTTTTTATTTATGTTTTCGGTGTCAATGAGTTAAAGAAAAAAATAAGATTATTTTAGAACATGTTCCGTTTTTGGCATATGCAAAATATAGTTGGGTAGATATTGATTAGTAATTAAAGTAGATATTGATTAAAAAAAAATTTTTTTTTGAAAATGAAATCTGAACAAATAATTATAGGTAAAATTATTAAAATATGCGCATTTATATTTTTACATTTAGGTTTAAGAATGAAAAAATAAATAAATAAATAAAGCAGTAAAGAATCTCATCATCATTAATCGGCTTTGTACTAAAGAAGTTTCTCTCGATGTTTATTTGAATCTTTATTCCGTCGATGCATCTTTGGGGGAATATGTACATTTGTTAGAAATTTATCAATCTTTTTAAAAAAAGGAGGAGCTTTGTTTCGAAATTATTTATTTTGAAATTTTTTAAGAAAAGGAGTAAGAGGGTAGTACATGTTGTTTTTCTCATCTTTGGCTTATATCAGGAGAAGCCAACTTTTGGGTACCACTGGTAAGCGTACCACTGGTAAATATTACTAAATAATAATTATGCGTGCTACACTTCAACTTATCCAACAAACAGACATAGAAAAGGGAAAAAATGTTACTTACACACTTATTAGTGAATTTTTACGCTAATAGCACGTTTTTGTAGTCTATGTAGACGAAATTTAAATATAATAAATAAGACGCGCGAAAATACACACAAACTTAGGTTTTATTGTTAATTAACTTTTTACAAATTCAATCAATTAGGTTAAGTATAAAATAAAAATGAGTAACTTGAATCATTTAATTCAAAATAATTATTAAACGCTTAGTATCTACTTAAAGTGGCTTTTGTGAATTACTACTTTTTTTTTTACCAAGTCATCTATATTAGGATTATCACTTACAGATGCTTACAAAATTAGGTTATTATAAGTACGCATTAGCTAGTTTTGAGTGATATTTATATTTTATTATGTTCATTGCGCGGAAAACATTTATTCATAAACATATTTTGAAGGTCTTTTGTCTGAGAAAACTGCACTTCAATACAATTGTAAGAAATGGTATTTTATTATCTTTCCAAAATTTTGAATTTTTCTACAAGTCCCCGCGTGCCATTGCTACAACTCTATCCTGGCACGTGTGTTGCGGGTTGGCCACCCCTGGCTTATATAAACATTCTATTGGCACAATATGTGGTGCCAAGTTTCACTGCCAATAAATAAAAATTGTAGTAGACAAAGATTGCCTTAATGAGTATTTCATTTTTTTTCTTTGGTTTGATCTTATTCTGCTTTGATTTCCTGCGCACCAAATGACCATCCCTCCAAGACGATGGGGATGCTCTCAACATGCATTAACCCCAATCCTTTTTCCCCGGGAAATATCCCGAGTGTAATCCAGGGTTGTTGCTATTTCTGGAGTGAATTCTGGCTGGCTCTTTGCACCCAACATCTGCCGCTTCTACTCATTTCTATCAATCAGGCTGCGCTGGTGCGACTGTCACTCAAGTGTCATGGCCTCTTTTGTACACCGGTCTGTAATCTATCCCTCTTGAGTCATCCATCACGGACACAGGCTATTATACAAATCACACTCTCTCTCGCGCGCCCCTATGCTGTGTGTACACACACGCGTACTACTTGGGTACACACACCGGAGTAGAGGTACATCAGAAAGGTTATCAGCTTTTTAAAACTTTTTACTTACCATTCTTTTTTTTTTTTGCTCTTCCTGTAAACGCGTGTAGATTTTAGTTTCTTTTTCTTCTTTACTCAGTCGATGTTGGTTCTTTTGTGAGGAAAGTTGAAATATGGTGTGTTTAAGTTGGTTGTTAGTTTTTGTTGGGAGATAGTGCTGTTTTTGTAATGGAACTCGTGTGGGAGTGGTAAGAGTGAAGAAAATAAGTGTAGATTCACAAACTCTTTTTTTCTTTTTCTGTTTGATTTTTTTTCTTTTCAAAAACATATGTTTGTGCATTTTGTGCAAACGTTTGCGTCTTTCTGCATGTGAAATTATTGTGATTTGGGGATGTTTTGCGTGTTGATAGTGGCGTGGTTGAGAATTGTTCGAAATTCGCTTTTTCGTGTATTATATTTGTATTTAAATTTTATTAAAAAAGAAACTCATTCTGCCATTGTAGTTTGAATGTTATAATTTTTTTTTTTCAAAAAGAATTTAAAGGAAAGAAAAGGATAGAAAAAGGAGACAAGAATGCAGAAGTGTGTTGAAATGAAATGAAATGAAATAATGATGGAATGCCTGTTTTGGTATTGTTGTTTTGAAATATAAGGATAGTATTTTTAGGCTATTTTTTGTACCTTTTCTATTTTTGAAACCTTTATTATTATTTTACTTTTTGTATCTGATTTATTTTGTAATTCTACATTACAAACGTAGATTAGTTATCAGAAAAGCTCAACTCAAACAATTTTCCCAATGCATTCCCCTTTAATCTTAACAAATCTCTCTAGTGGTTGATCAGATGTTGTCCTCATCACTTGACTGTGGCTCAAAATTACGAGGTCCGTCGCCAATAGCCCTCATGCAGCTTTATACTGCGAGGTAATAAAACTCACTCACACTATATATTAAGGGGTGTTGGAAAGCTAAAATCTTATTTTTTTGACAATTTGAGATTTTTACATTTTCAAAAATTGTACAGATTTTAAACTTCCTAAAAAACCTTACTTTAACCTGTAGGGTAATGAGAAGCCCTTAAAACTTATTTTTAAATAATCGTTGAAGATGGACCACGCCCATTTGAATGGCGAAAAATGTAAACAAAGTACTTCATTTTTACTGAAAAGTTGATCGTCTGATATAAACCAAAACATGTATCTTTTATTGTAAATTGAGCTTTTTATTTTTTTTATTTCCTAGCCAATTAGAAGTCTCACTGTATACATTAAAATCAATTTATCTCAAAATGTAAATTTTGATGTTCGATGTACCTTTTCTGAGAAACTACTGTTCACAGGTATGTAAATTTTTTATGATGTATTTATAATGATGGTAATATATAGTATTTATAATGATGGTAATATATACTGAAATGAGCTTTTTGTAAGAAACTCGAAAATTTATTTTTTATGTGAAAAATGGGTCAAATTTCGGAATGTTTGATAACATATTTCATAAATTACTAAAAAATTCAAAATTAGCTAAAAGCTCATTTCAGTATAATGAGAAAGGTGTACTTTAATTGTACGAAAAATTTCAAGCATGTGCTTATAACAGATTTTGAGAAAAGTTACATCGAAAACAGCCAACTTAACATTGTCAGAACATATATAGAGAGAGGTTTCCAACTCCCCTTAAATCAATTACTGAAATATTGAGCATCTTTAGCATTATTACAACTTTCTCATCTATTTTCTTTCTTTATTACATTTGCAAACTTTTTTTATACCACAATCATGCGTTTTCGTAAATCAGTAAGTTAGTTTGTTGAAGCTTGGATACACAATGTCTTTGCGCCAATGGGATAAATTCATAACGGTCACGTGATCAATGCAATCACGTGTTCTCCATTCAATTCAAAACTAGCATTAGACTTTTACTTGTTTTATTTGTAAAATCTAGATAAAATTTCCAATTTTATAGTTAGATAAAAATGTTCAATTGCTAAGATTCTTCAAAAAGTTTATCAATTTTTTTTTTAAATTTATATTATTCGTGCATTTTTAAATCAGATACATTTTCTTTACCTATGTGAATTGTTATTATTGACAAATAAGTTCATTTTAAAAGAAAGTTTCTGTAAAAAGCAAAAATTGGCAGCAACGAAGTGCCTGCACTGACTGGCTGAAAGCATATGATTGCCTTTATCATATGACAAATGACGTCACTTACAGTTATGAACTGATTGACTGAAAGCACGTGATTGCCGTTATCATGTGACTAAGACGTCTCATGAATTTAGTCCATTAAGGTATCTAACCACCATAAGCTATTTTATGAATCTTTGGAGTTTTTACGTGGAATTATTATGATATTTTCTTGTTTTTTAGTAGAATACTACAATTCCTAGGCAACATATGAGGACAGTTTTTTCTCTTCTCATCCACTCTGCTGTTGTACTTTTCAGATACGATTTTCTTTACTTGTATGCTAATATTTTTTATAAATCAAATGATTGTTAATGAAACTCAAAAGTTATATTCGGATTTTTGCATCATTTTGGAGGACTTCTTTATATAAATTTTTCCTGCATTCTATTGTGTAGCTTAATATAGTATTATTCTTCAATCTTTTTGACACCTTAAACTGTTCTTATGACAGACTGTTACACAAAGGACAACAGGAAATATTTCGTGGAAAAGAATGTACATTACGCTTAATTTATTATTTTTTCACATTATTATTATTCTGTTATGTATCATGCTCAAATTTTTACAATTCAATAATAGTAAAAGTGTCGGAATCATAATTATGCAATCCTTTTACTGTATAATCATTTTTAATCAAAAGCAAAATACTTCATCGTGGAAGGAATAATATTAATGATAATCAGCTGGGTGCTCTCAAAAGCACGATTGAACCCAAAAGAAACACGTTGGCTATTCTATTTTCTTACACGTAAATAAAGTATTTTGTCAAGTATCTAGTCTTCAAATTACTATTACTTTTCCTTCCAGTTTCAGTTAATCTTTTTCTGAGATTCTGATAAATACTATTAAACCCCCTTCTTTCAAAAAAAAAAAAAAATTTTTTTTTAAGAGATTTCTGTGATTTTTTTTATGTGAGAATGATCAATTTTAGTTCTTTTTTATATGTTAAACAGAGTGAAAACAAGGTAATATTCAATTAAATTTTGGAATTTTTTTAAAAGAGACTGATGCACATTAATCTTTTTGTATAGTTCCAAAACTCAGATGTAGCTAGGGTTAAATGGGATCATTTTGATGAATTAGGGGGAAAAAACTGTCTTAAGTGGAAGCTACAAAAATGAGTTTAATTTCTGATTCTTTTTTAAAGACAATAAATAAGTAATTCGTTTTTAAAGGATTGAAAATTAACATCACTCTTCAAAGCAACACTAGAGTTTTTGCTGCCATCTGATGACCCTGAGCTGCCATCAATGACCTCTTGGGCTCTTGGCCTCTTTTCTAAAGTAGGTATCACCTGCAGTGTTGGATTAAACGACATGGAGACCCCTAGGTAGTCGAATTCTCGGGGCCCTGTAGCCTAATAATTTTATTACACTTCATTTTAAGAATATATTTTATTGCACAAATAAAACAGCAAATTAAAAAAATAAATAAACAATAATTAGTTATTAGAATCTGTAATAGGAAGCCCAGTGGCTGAGTGGTAGTGTATCGAGCTTCCACCCCAAAAGTCCGGGGGTTCAAATCTCAGGCTGAGCAAGGTCGACTCAGCTTTTCATCCCTTCAGAGGATCGATAAATGAGTACCAAGCTTTCTGCAAATGAACACTGGAAGTTTCGTGTCAGACTGACCACTTGACCAAAACATCTGCACATGCATCCCAGCGCCTAAGGTGACGTAAACTGAGATAGGCACAGTAGACCTTGGTCGTCATGGGCAGAGATGCGCCACTGAGTTCATTTCAGAATCTGTAATAAAAAAAACTAAGTCTTGCAATAAAAAATAACTAAATGTTTGGTTTCTTAAATTTTTTGGCCGTGAATTCTGTTAGAACGTCTATGTTCTGCAAAACGTTGTATTCAATGGCCATAATAGCCAGTGAGCAAGCAGTCTTTCTTGTGTTATTGAAGATCGATGACAATTTTTTAGCTTTTTTAATTTTGAAAAGCTTAGTTCCCCAGAAGTATATTTGTTCTTATAAGACACCTGTATATTTTTAATGCTGCCTTAATATTAGGAAATGTGAATTGCAGGAAGTTTTTGAAAATAAGATCGTATAATAGCGATGCTGGTACCGTTCCTTCATTTTTAAAATCTTCTATTTGTAGTATGAAATGCTTAAAAAATGAACCATTTCATCTGTGAATTCGAATTCGATATCCTCAGACTTATGTTCTCTAAATATTTGGGCAGCTTTTTTAACTTCTGAATCTTCACTTAGTGGAACATCAACGAGGAATCCAAATGGAAAAGATATTTTACTATATGCTTCCAAACGACGGAACAATTATTTATATAAATTGTCTAATATAGGTAGATAAGTTTCAATTTTAAATTTTTCTCTTCCTTGAAGCACAACATTTTTTGTTTCATCATCATCGTATTGTCGTTTTCTTAAGCGCACATGTCTACATTCACCCGTGTATTGCGAATCCATTTTCTCATTTGCCTTTCTTTCATATTCATAAAACATTTCTCTTTGCGAATTTAAAGAAATCTAGTAATTATTTCAGAAGATTGATGGCTGTTTGAAGTTTAATTGATTTCATTTGTAAAGAACTCGCTCTTGCGGGCCCCTAAGAAGCGCGGAGCTCATAGGCAATAGCCGACTTCACCTAATGAGTAATCCGCCACTGACCATCTGTGATCCTTTTATCGGATTTGGTATACATGCATGTAAAGTTCAACAAAGGCAACTTTAATAAACTGAAATTTTATTAGAAAATTTTCATTTTCTACCCTTAAAATTCTCAAAATTTACATACATTAAATTCGCTGTCTTGTCACTATTGTGAGTTGGCATATAATTTAAATTACCAGTTTTTCTGAAAACATGTCCGGGAATAATATTTTATGAATACAATTATTCGGATCACATGACATTATCGAGATTAAGTCGAGAACAAAACAAAGCTTCTTTCCGCAGCTGAAGCCCTAAGCCCGGGGTTCCGTTGGCTCATGCTTTAAAAAGTCCCTGGCTTTTTAAAAGTCCTGGTCCCCATTTGCTACCTTCCCTTCAGATTCAACGTGCATCAACCCTTTTACAAGGTGGTCTTTAAGATTGTTTTCGCCATATGTACGAGAGCGTGAACTTGACGCGGAGCACATTTTTGGACAGAAGAAATGCCTCAATTTTCATAAAAATTTGTGACTTTGTAACTCATGTATTTGTTTATAAAATAGTGTTTTTAAAATTTCAAAATATTTCATAAATAATTAGTTTTTCTTTTGAACATGTAAAGGGATAGTTCCTTTAGCAATACGGTATATTAGAAAAAATACGAAACACATTTTTTTTTTTTAGAAAAAAAATGTGTCTACTCGGATGTAAAAATAAGTAGTATGATAAAATAAGGGAGTCTCTCTCTACAGGATGGCGAAGCCAGAATATAATTTTAATCTTTGATTACTTTTATATCTGAAAAAGTATTCCGAATTTATAGATCTCCTCCTTTAACATTAACCAAAGACAGTATTAATGAACCCAGAATTGGACCCCGATACGACAACGCAGGCTACAGGTTAGCAACAATGGTCATGTGGCTACTTCGGTCACTCATATTAAAAAAAGAGAAAAAAAAGAAAAATAATAATTTTCTAATATATATATATATATATATATATATATATATATATATATATATATATATATATATAATAAGCAGAGGTGGCTCTAGGGCCGGTCAAATTGGACCCCTGCCCGGGGCGGCAAATTTTAAGTCCGGCATTTGGATCGAATTGGAAAAATATTTTATTTGTTACAAAAAAATTGATAGATTTTCTGAAATATTATTGGGTGGGAATTTGGTATTTCATTTAACGTATCTTATCTCCTTATTTTGTACTTTGTATGTTTAATGACAGTTTTCTTTTTATGTTGAAACTTGAAGGGTTCGAGGCGGGAGTATATTTTTTTATGCTTGAAATTTAATATGTTTACTCATCTTTCTGTAGTAACTTTCTCCCCATCTCGAAGTAAGGTCACAACGGACATTCCTTTCGCCCTTACTATGTCGGGTGTCAGCTATCTAAATTCGTGTGGTATGGTAGTTAGGAGAGGGGGTGCGAGCTCACGTGTCATCCTCGTCACTTGACCATGGTTCAAAATTACGAGGTCCGTCTCCAAAAGTCCTCGTGTAGCTTAACAGTGCGAAGTTAATATTCCCTCACTCACTCAGTCAGCTATCTAAAAGGGGACAGGGGTAATAATATGAGGTTTTGGAAGATAGAGAGCCGCAAGAGATGTTTCATTTTAGCCTTGAGTGTAGTTACTGTAAGTTAAGCAAACGCTTGTGATTCTCACCATCAGTAGACTATTTATCAAAGAATTTGGCCCGCTGAAATGTACGATTCTTTCTCTTACATTTTACTCGTTATATATATATATTGTTATGCTGCCTTTTTGTTCGCTGGGATTATTCAAGTTTTATCGGTGCGTATCTAAGTGAACAATTTATCTTTTTCACTTATAATTTTTTGCTTTGGAAAGAGGGGTGGCATTTTCTATTTTTGTACGGGGAGGAAAAACTGCTGGAGCCCCGGCCCTGTAATAAGATAATCTGTAGTTTATAGATTCTGAGATAAATTCAGTGCTATTTACGATATCTAGTATATCTCCTCCTCCTCAGTGGCTCGACAGCCCAGGGTGGGCCTTGGCCTTCTCAGGCCAGCCTTCTTCCTGCCAGTGTTCTTCAATTCCTAGTTCTCAAAAATAGGAGATCCTTTTCTAGGCCATCAATCCATCTGAGATTTGGCGTGCCCTTTCTTCGCGTGCCGATTGGTTGAGCATTGAAAACTTTTTTAGTGGTGTGGTTTTCGTTCTTTCTGATAACGTGACCTGCCCATTTAAATCGCTGTATTTTAATGAAGTTGACAATGTCAGATTCCTTATATGATCGACAGAGCTCTAAATTTGATGTTCTTCACCATGTTCCATTTTCCTGAATTCCTCCAAAAATGGATCTTAAATTTTTCCTTTCGTAGATATCATATATTCTCATCTGTTCGAGACATGGACCAAGTTTCACATGCTTAAGTTAATACTGATCTTAAAAGACTATTATACAGTAGAACCTTTGTTTTTCTTTTGATTAAGTTTGATTTCATATATTTTCGAATTCCATAAAGACATCTATTAGCCATTGTAATTCTCTTTTGGATTTCAGTACTAATATATCTTATAATCATACATAACTCGTTACATTTTTTTTATTTTAATTAATACAACTTATTCCGTTGTATCCTATGCAAATGAGAAATACCGAGTTACATCAAAGAATCGTTGATTCCATCGTCTTTTTGGATACTCCCGAAGCAATCTAGCGTTGGTAGAAATCCGAAAACTGTGGTTTCTGTGTCCTCGAACCAGACAAGTTCCAATTACACCAACCGGCGTTGGATTTTCCTCCTCCTAATCACTGGTCGAGACCCCACAAGGACACATTTACCATAAATCTTATGCAATGGCTTGATTATTTTTTCGCACAGATGAAGCGAGGCACACTATCCAAACTGAAGATATTGTCCCCAAACCCGTTTTGGTAAAATTTCCTGTCTTCGTCGCGGGCTTAATTCCTATGCTTAGCATGTCCCAGATAAACTGAGATCTTTGTTTCTCTTGTCTCTATCATGTCATTCTACCTCTTTGTCTTTATCAGTCAGCCTCTTCTGCTGCTGAATTTTTATTTATTTGTCTTCTCCCTCCCCCTTTTTTTGCAGAGTATAGTCTTTGGATGTTTTTTTTTTTTTTTTATCGAGTGTTTATTTAGCGTAACCCGTATGCCTGGCGAAACATACCGCTGTGTTTTAGGAGTTTTGTCACCCTGGCAGGTGGTTCGGGTTTCTTGATCTACCTTTTAAGATGGAATGATGAAGATGTCTGACCTTTTGTATTGAAGTTTACGTGAAGGATTTTGTACAATTTATTAGACGTGCTGGGGTTTAGTTGAAGAAATGCTCACGTTAATAAAGTTAAGTCTTGATTTAAGTGAAGATGTATGAATTTTTTCGAGCATAAGTAATGACTAGTTATCGAACTTACCGAGTAAGTTGTAAATATCAAGGAAAGAGGAATGACTTTTAAATTATTCTCTGGTAAAAGCTCTTAATTTAATTTTAACTGATGCCGTAATTAGATTATTTTTTTGATGTATGTGTATGCTTTTCATGTAATTAATTCAAACAATTTGTATTTGCTGTTATTATAAGCTGCTCGAGAAATATAAAATGCCACTGTTTTTTCAGTGCGGATTTCATCTCGATTTGTGCTTGAGGCTCTAAACCTGAGTTTGCAAGGGGACCCTAGTATTCTCCGTTACGCCACAGGAAATAAGACTTCTCGAAGATATATTGCAATTAAAAGTATTATGAGATTATAATAATATTTTGGTTCAATATATAGCTCCAAGTTTTAAAAGAATGCATTAAGAATATATTTTATCCAGATAAAAACCCCTGATACTTTATAGGCTTATACACAATAAAGAAAAAGCATTTTTTTTTTTTTTTTGTGAATTTTATTTACTATAATTTCTATAATAGTATTTTAGGTACTTAACTCTTAATCCTATGCATTGGGGCAAAATTTGGTGTATTTCAAGCAACCTTTGATGAGTTTCAGCAAATGTTAGCAATGGGCGAATTTCATGTGGCACCATAGTTACGTAATAATTGCAATCATATGCTTCCAACCAATCGGTTCATGTGCTAATTATAGCCAATTATAAAATTTGAAATTTATCTAAATTTTACAAATAGAACATCCAGTACAAGTCGAGTGTCAGTTCTGAATTCAGTGGAGAACACGTGATTGCATTTATCACGTGATTGTCGTGAGTTTAGTCCATTGTCCTTTAGATGATAGTGAATAGGTTCGCACAACTCGTAAAATCTTTGTCATGCTGTTAATTTTTGGCTTTAAATGGTCATTAAGGGGTTAATATTGTTACGAATTTTGTGTAATGAATCCTTAAAATAGTGTAAATAATTTATATTTGAATGCGTGATACGTTAATATTACTCTTTGTTGTATTTATTTTATGCTAAAATTGTAATATTCACAAGCAATGCCTTTCCTTACATTATAATGGCGATTCAATGTTAACTTAGCGAAATGTTGGTAATGGAGCCAAGTTGCTAGCCATGCTGGCTTCCTGGTGATCCCTTTTGGTGGCCTAGTGGATGCTTCTGGAAATTACTGGGGAAGTCATTAATATCGTGATCTATGATGCAAGCAGATCTTTCTCTAAAGATTCGTTCAGCCTATAAATAGGAGTCGCTCACTAAAACTGAGTTAGTATTATTTTGACCTTTGAGGAGTCGACTAGTGATTAGTTGCTATCGAGCGAGTGCTTGAGAATAATCTCGATCATTACGTATTTGTACTGTTAGACACTGATAGCTGTGTCTGAGTGTTAAAGAAGGCCTTCTGGGATTTATTTTGGAAACTTTGATGCTGTATCCTGTAACTCTAAGAATTGTTTTTCTGCAGTAATTTTTCATCACTCCTGAAGAACTGTCTTGCTCTTTGAGACTGATAGAATAAAATCCTCGAACCCTAATCTAGATAACAATATCTATTGACTCTCTAACCACAAAGTTAAGTATCATCCCACAAACTTTAGAACCATCAATTACGTACTCAATCAACAAAATTAGAGGGGGAAAAGCAAACTGTAAGGATTAAGTAATGGATTCGAAAACCGCAAGTATTCTTTCATTTTTGTATTGTCTAACAAGACTTGCTTTTATTCAATTACGTTTTCTTTTCTCCAATTAGCTTCTTTAATGCATTCTCATTAGAAAACGAGAAAATTGTCCTTTTTTTCCTTAAAAAAAGAATTTTCTTAAAAATTTACTTGTAAAAGTACGATTTATTTGAAAAGTTTGTGAAAAATAGCATTATACAAGAGCAGGGGCGGGCCGACTTTTCCTGGGTACGGGCTACTTCTAATTTTTTTAAGGTGCTGAGCTCCACCCAGTGGCGTAGGTGTAGTGAGCTAAGAAAAATAGGTCTACAATATATTTATTAGAATTTAATAATAAATACGGAATATGTGTTCTTATCCACAAAACTACAATAAAATAAACTCTTACATTTTTTAAAAAAAAGACAAGCAAACTCAAGATACAAACATAATAATAATAGTCACAGACATAACATCAAATGTGATGCATTTGTTACGAAACAATTCAAAATACATTGAAAATGTAAAACATTTTCATCTAAAGTTAGTGTTTATAGTTAGTAGAAAACTTGCTATGCATACTGTCAACCACTCTTGAATATTTCGTTACATATTTACTAACTCAGTGGTTCTTAAATTTTCGATCGCTGTGGCCCCCCTTATATATCAGTCTGACATCACGAAGCCCCAAAATTTTAAGCATCCATCCCTGACTCATAACATGCGACTGAGTGATTTAAAGGTTCCTCAGTATAGGCATAAAACTGTTTCTGCTGTTAGTACAGGCTTTTTTAACACTTTTTTTTCCTTAGAGAAAAACAGTAAGCATCTAATTATATATGAATATAAAAATGATAGAAAATACTAGTTTTAAATAAATAAATAATGTAGGTGCAAATAAATAGTTAATACGGTCGCAATTCGATTAGGAAATCAATATGAATACAATCGTGATTGTATTGGCGTGCTATGTTAATTTAGCTCTTCTACAACGTAATTTTTGAAAATATTACTTTTTAGCAATGGCTATGCATTTGCAAACAATATAGCAAAAACTGAATTAATACTCTTGATCGAAATACATGTTTTAGTAAATATTTTTACTGAGGACACTTTAGTAATCTAGTCTAGGATGACATTTCTTTCAATTCTTCCATGAGAGATCTTTCAGAGTCCGTCAAAGAAGGGAATCTTAACATTATTGATAAGAGATTTTCGTAGATCCCCAGGGGTCCGTGGACCACAGCTTAAAAATCGCTGTACTAACTTCTGAGATCCCAGTGGTCGAGTGGTAGCGTATCGCGCTTCCACACCACAGGTCCGGGCTCTATTTCCGAGATGGGCAAGGTCAATACAGCCTTTATCCCTCCTGCAGTGGGTTGATAAATGAGTACCAAGCTTACTTGGGGACTTAAACACTGGGGTCTCGCTTCAGACTGACCACCTGATCGGGACATCTGCTCATGCACCTCAGCGGTCAATGGTCACGTATACTGGGATGGGCACAGTAGTCCCTGGCTCTCATGGGATGTTACGCCACTGAGTTTGAGTTGTACTAACTTTTAATATTCAGGCTGTCATCCCAAAATGTATTGGCGGTTGACTTAATGCCCATCCCTAGTTAATAGTCTTAAGTAGGTTTTTTTTTTTAAAAAAATTAAACCAATCGATCAAGCATCAACACATTTAGGACTTAAATTTCCCTTCTAAATTCAAATCCATAATTAATATCAGCAATACTAAAAAAAAAAAATGTTTGTTAGTCCACCCTACTCTGATCTGCGTGATCGACAATAAGAAATCTGCAGCGATACTTAGATGGTGGCAGAGTGCACACGGGAAAGGGGGGGGGGAAGTTATAAAGGAAAAGGGATTTCTCCGCATTAGAAAAATACAATAAAAA
>BMAV01007966.1:181069-198617 GCA_019973955.1 Trichonephila inaurata madagascariensis
CTACTATATACGACGGGTATAAAAATGAGAGCTTCAAGAATAAAAAAATAATTAAGCATAGAAAAAAGTTAAACCTATATAGATCGAGATACTGTTTATTGATAAGAAATGATATTCCTTATGAACTTAAAGGATGGTAGTTCTAGAAATACACTATTTTTTCAAATGCCTAGGATAATACCTCGAAAAAAGGACTTCAAAACATAAGAACATTACGCATGTACATTTCAGGTTTCTTTATAAAAAAGGAGGTGCGCGTTATACGGCGAATTTTCCATAAAAATTAAAAATGGCAGTTTGAAAGTATAGGTGCGCGTTATACGCCAGATTTTACGATATATGTTCACGATATATGTCCCAATCGACAGAATCAACACCTGTCACGAGTTCGCGATCATGACCACTTTGTTACCGTGGTGCCTAAGAGATCATTAAAAATGAATAGGAACATGCTATAATAGCTGATATATTTTTTTTATGCTAATGTTAAAAAATTGAATTTTTTTTTTGTGTTAACTATTTATTTTTACATTTTGTGTGCAGTTGTTCCGATTAGGGATTGCAATACCGGGATACCGAATACCGGTTTTTTTAGCTATTTGTACAATTTTGTAATACCAGTGTTCACAAGTTTAAATACCGTTTATTTGGTATTTACTAGAAATTTTTTAAATTGTCTCCACTATATGTCCAGGGTTCGTCAACATAGCAAAATAGTATACGCTTTTGTTTTTATGTCACCCTAACGGGCGAAATTATTTAGACTGTGAAAAAGTTGCATCGTACAATCAAGAGAAGAGATAAAATATGTGAATCATCCAAGGAGGTGAACTAAAACTCTCCTATTGTAGCTCAGAGCAATACTGCACACGCGCAGGATTCGTAGTCTGATATTCGTTTATGTGAAAAAAGGTTGTAGTCGTGAAGAAAGTGCGTAATATTTAGATATTTTTCAAATTGGTGAGTTTGTTATTCACATTGTACTTGCATATCACACTTTAAGGTTCAAAATATTTTTCAGATTTATTATATATATACTTATAAATAATAACCCATAATAGTGAATAAGAACAGCTTTAAAGAACATAAAAAGTCAGTTGATAATGCTTCTGTTTGGTTTCATTATTTATAAGATGAATACCTCAGACCACAGACTGAATAGGGATAGTTACGCTTTTTTTTTGTGATTTAAATAAATAAAATGTTTCTTTACTTTTTTGTGATTCTTTATATGCTTCTATAATGTATAAGTTACAAATTATTTTTTGTGATATTTACACTCTCAAATAAAACTGGCAAATAAAACAAAGAAACACCTGCGTTTTCTTTCTTTTTCTAAAATTTCTTCTGCCGGTATTAAGAACTAAAAAATACCGAATTCCGGTATTGAGCTTTTAGTCCGATATTGCAATCCCTAGTTCCAATACATCACTCTACACTTTTTCACACCGTTCGTTTAAAAAAATTTGGGATAATTTCCCTTCAATATTTAAATAGCGTATGGGTAAAAGCGTAATACTGTCTTGAATATTAAATAAAATAAATTAGGCCTCTGAATTTGGCTATGTTAATTTATTTGCTAAAAATGTTCTAAAAAAATCCACATTGTTTATTGCATATAACTAAGCGTAATGCTTATCATAACATGAAAAAGGAAGAATTTTATTTTAATTTTCAATTTTAAAGTCTTCACATTATTTTTTATTTTATAATTGTGAAACACAAACACCCTAAATATTTGCTTTTATAAGTATGTTTTCTATACCTTAAAAGAATTTCTCTCATACTTACAAAAGAATTTCATGACCGTACCCCTTTTCCAAACGGTTGAGGATTTTGTTTGTGTGTGCATGTATACATGTACACGCAATTTGAAGTTTGGTGTAATACTCAGTCTTACTTTGCAATGGCGACATAGATAATTTCGGCATTTTTGGATTATCTTTTCATTTTCATTTATTCTCAAGCAAAAAATTGCACATTGCCTTGCCATTCCCTGTTCTTTATCGAATATTTTCCAGAATCTGAATTCCTGCCCTTCACCATTAAGAAAATCCTGGATAAGAAGTATTTCAGTACTATGAACAAATTGCATCTCTTAAAAACACTAGTAGTAATAATCTCACTATAACAATGTTTTTCAAACTGTGGGGCGCGCCCCCTAGGGGGGGCGATATAATTCTACGAGGAGGTGCGAGTATATTGAAAAGTCGGAAACAAAAGATTATTTAAAAAAATTATTAATTTACTGAAAGTAAACAAATAAAATACATTCTGACATTAGAAAATATAAAATATACATTTGCACTGATGTAATATACTTATAACTGTATCAGTACTGCACAATGTATTTTATACTTAATTTAACAATACTAAGTTAAGAACAAGTTTAATAATTACCAATGACCCCATGGGTTTGTCATAAATAAAAAATGTTTTAAAAATTAACACTGATCTTGATAATTTGTACGGTTTATAATTAATCCCTTAACTGTCGATTATAAAAGTTACGCGATTCGCTCCCCAATGCCACCGTTTTTCACATAGATGCGCGTACGGGATATATTCGGGGGGGCGGGGGGAGATGAAAAAGAGAATAAATAAGTAAAACCTCTGAGAAATAAGTAAATCCTTCGCAAACACTGTCAAGGTTCTTTTATTGCATTCCAAAGCCTTCGGTATAATTTAATAGATAGTAGTGCACTGAGAAGATCATACTTCGACAGAAGCATATGTACGTCCGGGGCAATTAACGCTTTGACTGAGTGAGACGCTGCTGACGACGCTGCTGAGTGAGACGTTTATATACGCTGGTGGAACTTGAGAGTTTAAATCCGTATTGTAGATCTAGCGTTAAAGTATACTATTATTGAATTCAATACATTATTATTGTATGGGGTGGGGGGTGGAATGAAAAACATGATTGAATATTGGGTCGCAAATATTGAAAGTTTGAGAAGCACTGCACTATAAGAATTAAAAATATGGGCAACTCTAAGATAAAAAGATTAAAATATCAGTGCCCGTACAGTGTACGGGCAAACGAGTTGTGGCTAACCTTTTTTTGCCCGTACGGGAAACCCGTTAAGGGATTAATACTTACTCAAAGCCTGTTGTGAAAACTTAGCTTTAATAACGTTACTCTTCTCTTGAGTATGACATTGTATATATTACATAAAATTGTTATATTGTTACTTACAGTATATTATTTGTAACAATTCAAATTTGTTCGTAAGAAGTGTGTTGAACGACACTTTTAATTAAAATACTAAGCACACATTATTTAATATAAATTAGAGGCAAGTAATATTTACTTCCCTTTTAATTTTTCTCAAATGAACGCAAGCGTGCATAAATGTCCGGTTCTTGCATTCCTAAAATGATGATCCATTATTTATTCCACACGCTTTCAAACTTAATATTATAGCCTAGTTTATAATTTTGAATCATGATAAATAGCTTTTTCGATGGAAGGTCGCAGCCCTGCTGGAATAGATAAGTAGATGACCGCTACTCTCTCTCACTGCAGGTTGACATTTTAAGTCTAGACAGATACGCCTATTAGAGGAACAACGAAAAATTCCGAGTCGTGATGGTGATGATGATGGGGAAGGCACGTTGATTGACGGTTGTCCTTCATTCCAAAAATGCCCTACAATGTTTCGACGCATATCTGAGAAAATTTCCGGATTTCAATGGAATTATTTAACAGGAAACATGCTTAACGCTTCTCCGACTAAAATTTAATGCAATTCAAAAATGCAATTTTGAAGCGGGAAGAGTCACTGAAGAAATTAGAGGAATGCAAAATGATTCCGGTTGACGAAAGAATCGAAACTGTTGGGAAAGTTTTTATCGTTAGGAATGATGGGAATAATGAGAGATAAATGAACGCCGCACTATAAAGGAACACGAGGGCTATTGGCGACGGACCTTATACTTTTGAACCACTCTCAAGTGAAGTGGACGATACCTGAGGTGTGACACCTCTAATCCTCTTTAAACTTCCATACCACGCCAACTTTAGGACTTTGACTTCCGACTGATTAAACGTGTATGAGGGAGAGTTATATTAACGTCACACTATAAAACTAAACGAGGGCTTTTGGTGACATACCTCGTAATTTTGAGCCTCGGTCATGGGACGAGGAAGACGACTGCGGTGGCACACCCCTCTTCAAACTATCACACCATACCAACAGGAGGATTTTGAGCCTCGACAAATTTAATTTACATCTGCCCCCTATACACGGGCGGGGTGGGGGGGGCGGTCTTCGGTAGCACTAGGACTGAAACTAGCAACACACTCCAGCCACGAATTCGTGACTATAGCCACTAGGGTACTGCAACCACGCATGCTGAGAAAGAAAGCAGATTAAGAAGAAATTTCGGTACTTAGGTATTATATATCTTCGATCAATTTCACCCAACAAAAGGACATCGCCAATTCCAAAATTGTAGCCAAATGGTGTCATCGTTATTATTACTGTGTTCAAACGTACGCGGGAACGGTTTCCACTATTGACTGTATATCGTGACATTTGGCAGCGTCTTTTGATTTGACGATATAGGACTCTAAAATACGCGTTAAGTACTCAAATTTCAAATGATTTGAAGATCATGTAATGAAAGTGGCGTTTCCAGAATCATATTAAAAATTTGATTAATTTAATCTCTTTTTCAATAAATTTGGAGATTAATAGTTATTTTTTAATACCACTTTTATTTCTGTCTATCAAAAAGTTTTCACAAGGGAAATTTTATTAAACAGCCAAATCATTAAGAGTAACTAATTAAGTTCACTTTAGTAAGAATATGTTCCGTATTTATTATGTTTAGTATTTGTAGCTTATTTGAAGTAAAGTATGTTTTTACTTTTCTTCTACTATACAGTTTCTTAATGATTTGGCTTGTTGTCTTTGACATTGGTATTACGTCCAGGGCAACTTTGCTGCATTCCAAATACAATTTTACCTTCGATAGTAGAGACCCTTTTTAGGTACGATTTATACAAAAACCTTTGATTTAATGATTTTTACAAATTTTTGCTGCCGACTGGGTGGCTGGCATTATGTACTTAAGTTGCGGGTTCGACCTCGGCCCAAGTCGGTGGATTTTCATGATGCAGAAAATCGACAACGTCCATGTCATATGATTATGCGGTATGTAAAAGATCCCTTAAGTGCTCTCGGCAAAATAAATTCCTAGAACAAGTTCGCATTCAGAGCTCAGGTGCCTTTCTCTTTGAGGAACTCCTCTACTTGTGGCAATGGGTATCGCCTATATGGTGCCGCACTAAAAAGTGATATCAGCTGCTGCGGAATGCGCTATGTCTATAATGGTAAAAATAACAATTCGCAGCCCCATTGGGGAAAAAAATAATTTTTCTTTACTTGTAACCAATGTATATGGATTCCATAAAACACACACACACACACAAAAACACACACACACACACAAAAAAAATCCAGATTTTCATCTCAAAATACAACAAGAATCTAACCATTTAATTTTTTAAAGAAAAGTTTTAAAGTTTATGAAGGGATTTTAAAATACTACTCTTTCTATTCGGTAACTGACAAACACACACGAAATTTGATATATAAGTACATCAAACTATATATAACAAATTTGGTATGTGTTTAATGCTAGCACATGATTGATATACGTAAAACATGCTTTTTTTTCTGAATGCTTATTGAAAATTTCTTGAAAAATGTGTAAATTTTAAATTCAACTATTTCTTGAAATATAAGTGTTGCTTTGATTCAAAAATGTATACCAATTTTTGTTCCATGTTCCAATAGGTTAAAAAAAAAAAATTCCAAGCATTTGATACAACAGGAAAAAAGCCTTAGCATTTTAAATGAAGATAAATGAGTTATTTTTTCTTTTCTTTCTGAGAATAATCTGTGTAAAACTTTTATTTGTCATTAGTATGTGAAATAAGAACGAACATAAAAGTTATCATAACTCTGAATTTTTTAAATTTAGATCTTTCAAATTTTGTGAGATTATAGAAAACTATATAAAAAATAATTTAGGCTAAGAAAATTTTTTAATCTGAATTTTTGACCGATTTTTGTTAATTGAATTATATTGTGTCCCCTTTTAAGGAGATCGCGTCTGATTCATTTAACGTATAAAGAATGTTCCGAATGTATAAAACGAAGCCGAAAGAGAGAATAATTAATAAAGACTATTTAATACAGGAGTGCACTATATTTCATTAATTGAGATCCACTACCATGATGTATGTTAAAAGTGGTTTTATTTGCCATATTTTGAGTTAATATAATGTTATAATAGAATCGTACCTTGAATAGCAATACATTTCAATAATCTCTTACAGTTCAACAAGATTTGAAGATGTGAAATGAGGAAGAGAAATACCTCTCTCTTTGGCATTTCAGTATGCTTTAATGGGATTGAGATCATGTGACCTAGTTGGCTACTGAAGAATATCATATCTGTAGGGTGTTCTTCGGATCATTTGTACATGTTTAAAAGTCATGGTACTATGTATTGTCTAGTTTAGTCCTCGTAAGCTGTCCCTAAACTAAAATAACTCCCGTACGAGATTTAAGAGCACCATGCTAACAAGATTGATTCCTCGTTCCATCCTCACTCGTATACTGCCAGCATTATGTACTAATGCGGGTTTAAGCTGATCTCAATCCTAGGTAACATATTTTCCACTTCTATATGTCCAATGGAAGCTTTAGGAATTTTCGGGAGAAAGATCTTACTCTGCATTCTTGGTGGGATCCAAGTGATTGGATCATGGAGAAGAGGATCTAACTTAGAACTATAAAATTTACAAACAGCCTGGTATTGTAAAATTTATCAAATTACAGACTTAAATAGGCCTGTCATCCGGCTAGAATGAATGAAGATCGTTGCTATAAGAAAATCTTTGTGGCAAATTGACCTCGGGGCAGACCCCCGTTAAGTGTAGTAACTGTGTCGAAAAAAACCTAAATATTTCAAAGGTCAAAAACTGAAAAACCGTTGCCAAAAGTAGAGATGCCTGGAGAAAACTTCTGGAAAAGTCCAGGGCCCACCCAGGGCTGTCGAACCATTGAAGAAGATATGTCCAGTAGCAACTTTCCTGTACCCATGATTGAGCCCTGGGTTTGAAAATACCTTTGTCAAACGATGTTCTGTATTGAAGAGATGATTCTGCGTACCTGCTTACACTTTTTTGGTGCGGTAGTGTTAAATTTTCAAGTGTGATATCTTAAATCCACTAGTACAATGCAAGATATCTGTGATTATAGTCCATCTCATTTACTCTTTCTTGTGCATGGTAGAAAGTTTTGGGGGAATTATTTTAATGGAACTGCGTCGTATTTACAGTATAATCGTGACACAGTTGTTTACGAAAATCCCAGAGCCTGTATCACTTGACGAGTTAAAGGGACCATTTGCCAAGTCTTACTCTTAGTTTATTTAACTATACATTCCTGTCTCATCACCCATTGCTTAGAATGTCGAATAACTTCTTAAGTCATTTGTTTTCCATTTACGTAGCCCCCACTAAAATTGTACACTCTTCACAACATTTGCTTTTAGTTGTAGACGATTGTCTTTTCAAATTTCGGATACTTGAACAAGCTTTCTTTTATTACAGTAGAGTGTTTGGACTCAAACAAAATAATTAAAGTTTAATACGTAACAGAATGAATTTAGAAATAAAAAGTATTATTCATTTGGTTTAATATACTTTATATTATAACGTATTTATGTTTTGGAAATATAGACTTAAAATTCTAAAAGATTTTATTCAAGGTAAAAACTAAAATTATTTTTGTGAACATTTAAAAAATGATCAACTGTACGTTTGTCAATAGTTTTATTTTTTTTATCGTTTTCTCTACTCGCGCAGTTTTCATTAGCCTGAAATATTTTGGAATGTGTTGCCAAACTCTAGAATCAAATAAGACCAAATTAAGGTCTCACTAAGAGAGGAAAATAATAATATAGATTATATATAAAACAGAACCTATCCCTTTATCTACCGACGGTACTTATACATACCACTCTCACTTTAAAATTAATAAAATAATCATTTTTACGAATACTCTGACGGTACACTAGCAGGAATATTATTTGAAATCCACTATTCCAAGATATATGGCAGCACGGGTTCTATGATTAATATTTTAGCTGGGAAGGTGCATAGTTTTATAGCAGAGAAATTGAGTTTTCAGAGGATTGTGTGAAGATTGTCATTTTTGTTCCGAAAAAATAGTTAATGTCGAAAAATAAGTCTTTTTTTTGTATGTTTCTTGTAACACCTTAGATAACGATTTGACTGTTTATTTTAAGTGAACAGTGTGTATATAATTAATTTTACAGTTGAATATCTTTAATTAATTAATTAACTCTAACGGACTAAATTTGCCAAAATTGAGTATTTTGATTATGTATATCCCTTAATTTTCAATGTAGTGATGGAAAAAAAAAGTATTGCACGAAAAAAACTGCAGTAAATCATAATGCTGTAGATAAAAGGTTAATCTGCTGCAATAACATTGGAATAGTTTCGAATTACTATAATTACTTTCTTATTTACTTTGGTATTTTTAACAAGCATCGTTTTATTAGTAAACTTTTTAGTATAATAGCTTGCTAATAATAAAATTAGGTCAGGTTAAGGTGTTTTGGATAAGAAAATTCAAATGACATCTCTTGAAGAATGCTTGTGAAAATCTGAATGAATCCTTTAAAAAACAGTTATGGATATAATTATTCGATAATAATACAATAAACTTGTAAAAAGAACCGACAAAAATATTTAAAAATTTTTTATTATTTTTTTTAAGAGGTGCGGGTTTTTCTTTCAACTATTTCTGATTGAAAAATACATCAGAAGTATATCCTAGCTAAATAGAACCTCGTGTGATGGATTTCAATGCATAAATATTATTATTCAAATTATTTATTTCCTGAATGAAATACCTTTGAGTGACGTTTTAGATTGATTGTTAGTCAAACAATTATTATTGTTATTCAGCATCACTGACAACGCGGTTCGTTTCATCTTTTCAAATAGTCAGGATTTTTTGTTCGATTATGTGCGAAATATAGCTGAAAGCATTTCGTTAGTTTTAACCTGCTGTAAAATTTGTGTTGCCATTATTTCGGATTACGCTTCTTTGATAAATGGGTTACTGCATAGATATAAATATGTCTCTATTGTGTTATATTTATATAAGTATCAGAAAGAGATTTTAATTTTTGTGAAATAATCAACATACAATTCCTAAATAACCTCCACTTCATATTAAAAAAAAAATCTTACGCATTTGTTTTTTATTTCAAAATACTAAAAAAAGATATTTCAATCAATTTGTATAGCAAGAGTAAATAAAAATTTAACTTTACAATCTATAAGAAACTGATAAGTAATTTCAGTTCTACTGAAAAATGTTTTGTGTGTCTTTAGTGAATGAATGACGGTTTAGTAACGTCGCTCACTTAAAACAACACCAGGGCTATTAGAGAGGAACCTCGTAATTTGAACCACGTTCAAGTAACGAGGACGATACATGAGTCGGTACCCTACTTTCCTACCTTACACATCAAGCCAATATGAGCCTCGACAGATTTAACGTACATTAACCCCTCTACACGGAGGGTCATCAGTGGCATCATGACACGAATCTGTAGCTCGACAACGCCGGCTATGAGTCCATAACCATGACCACTAGGTAACCGCGGCCACTGTGTCTTTAGAGATGTCAAATTAAGGAACACAAATTGTTAATTTAAAGTAAAGAGGAGATAATTCTTGCCTTTCCTAGATATAGAACATTATTTTTTTTATGTTAAATGTCTGCCCGTTGTTTTCAAAAATTACATTCATGATCTTTTAAGTTGGGTGTGTTTAAGAATAATTACCCATAATTCACTTCATACTAGTCAAGATAAAAAGTTAAACTATCTTAAACTTCTCTTTCTTTCTTTATGGCCACAGAAATCTTGTGGTTCTGGTACCGAACTCATGGTTCACGTGTAATGAGTTCGAATTCTAGTGCCATTAAAGACCTCCCGTGCAGAGGAGTTGATGCATGTGACGTTTGAAAAAATTAATGGTAGCATGAGAGTTAGGGAAATTAAATATTTGATTTATTTATACGTCACAACTATTCATTGCAGAAAATACATTGGCATTGAAGTTATTCCCAATAATGATTATTTCATTAGTTCAGAATATGTTATTCGTGAGGGAGGAGGCAACACAACCGTTCTCTCTTTTGGTGTTTTCAAAGAACTCCTCTTCTTCTCCATGATCTTGGGATGGGGGCGGTTTCTTTCTGAAACCTCGAATTACTCTCGTTGAGTTTTCTCACGATCATAGGTTGCCGGGACGATGTCAGATGACAAGACACCACAATATTTAGGGATGCGCGTGTGCATAGCAACGGTGTTATCCTATCCACAAAAAGAAGTCGATTTTTCAGCTGTGTGACACGAGAACGTCACATGCACTTTAAATCTGTTGAGGCTCTGCCCATCCAGTATGGTGGATATGATCCTCGGCTTGTAACCGAGTAGGTTCGGGTTCGAATCCCGAATAAGGCATGGTTGTATCTTATTCGGGAAAGGAAGTCGGACTTTCGCCTGTAATGGATTCCCGTCTCGAGTGGAAAACAGCGCACCCCTTCTCTGTTATATGCTGGGATCATCATTTGTAATAAATGTCTATATTCTTCTGTTTGTATTGTATGTTTATGTTCTTCCCCACTCGTATTTCATATGTATACCAGGATAAAAAAAACACAACAACATTTGTGGATGTTTTAAGTTCTCCACAATTGGTGTGGTGGAGAGTTTGGAGAGGAAGATGCCAGATCCGCACACTTGACAGTGAGTTAGTAAATATTAACGTCGCACTGTTCAGCTACACGAGGGCTTTTGGCGACGGACACCGTAATTCTGAATTATGGTCAAGTGACGTGGTGACACCTGAGCTGGTATCCCCCTCTCCTAACTACCACACCAACGGGAGGACGTTTCAGCTCTCGATAGATTTAACATGCATCGCTGTCCTACACAGTGGGTCTTTTGTGGCACTGGGCTCGAACTCATGACATGCCTGCGATGATCAGATACTTGGACCACTGGGCCACCGCAGCCTCGTGTCAGTATTGCAGTGTGAGCCACTTAGATCTATCTTTACGACTTTCTCCCATACGAGAAAAATGTGTGAGAGCTGCATACATATATATTTTTTTACTTATAGCACTTATATATAGTTGCACAAAAAATTCTACTACGTATTTTACAAACAAAATATAAATTTTCTGAGAATTAAATTCTTAGAAAATATTTTGATGAGAAAAAAAATTTTAAAATATAATTTTGACAAAAAATAAATCCCGGATTTCGAGATCGGAAAAAACACCGGGATGCCGAGGCTGCAAATCCTAGACCAGGGGTGGCCAACCCAAATGACCTCGCGGACCGCTTTTGAAAAACATTATAATCCCATAGGCCGCCCAGGATCAGATACTTTGACCCCTGGGCTCACAGCCCTATTTCACTTGACAGAGGTTCAAATTGCACGGTCCTTTGTCAATAATGCTTTCGTGGTGCTTTAGAGTGCGAGTTAACAGACACTCACTCACACTCCCTCTTTCGTTCTCTCTCTCACTTGTGCACTTTTCAAAAGCTGATAATTAAACTTTTTCTTAGTTTTAGTCAAAGATTTTCGTGCAAAGATCACACAACATTATTTTTTCTTTGTTATCTGTCTCTTAACGCAGTTACGTTATAGTAATGTTCATCATCGCCTCTCGCAATTGTTATCTGCTGCTCATAATTCGAATCCGAAAGTTCTTCCTATCTCTCTTTGATAAAAATAAAAATAAACAAACTCTCATAATAATAACAAAAAAAGTATTCCTCCACTTTTTGTTTCATGCAAATCTCGAGAAATACTGGAATCTTCGCTCTAGCTTAGCGATATCCTCTCAATCTCTTCCATACACACACTAAAACACCAAAAACTCAAATAATTTCTTTTTTTTCCCCCTCTTACTTTCGGAGAAGGGAGTCGAGAGGGGGGGTGGGGGTGGAGGGAGGATAAGGGAATGGTGAAATAAACACCCCCGAAATTCTCCCGCTTTGAACTTTTCGGGGTCCTTAATAGGAGCTAACATAATTAGCGAGGAAGTTTTCCCCCTGGAGTTCTCTGACTTGGGGAAAGAGGGGAAAAAATAATGATAACAATAATAACAAAGAAAAAGTGGGAGAAGAAGAAGAAAATGAATAATAATAACAATAAAAAAAAAAAAAGAGAGTGAGGCAGCCCAGCATTCGTTTATTTGAAGGCTTTCATAAATGCTTTGATCAGGAGGACAGTCAGACAACGGATGGATGGACGGATTGCTGTTCGTTATCAGAGGGACCATTGTTTACCGAAATCGATAATAAGAAGGAGGATTCTCTGACGGATTCCTCTTCTTCTTTTCTTTTCTTTCTTTTTTTTTTTTGGTTTTGTTTTTGTTTGTTTGTTTTCCATCCTTCACTTCATTATTTTATTATTCTTCTAAAGACTCACGCACGCACACGTATGTATTGCGGGAAAAAGGGAAAAATGAAATGGGAGTGAACTCAAAGAGTAACTGTTTTTTTCTTTCTCTCTCTGTCTCTCCTCTGTTATTTCCTCCTCCCTTTTATTTGTTTCTTTATTTGGTTGTTATCTCTTCTTCATTCTCTTTCTCTCCCTCCTCCCCCTTTCCGATCTTTTCGACTCTTTTAAAATGCTTCATTTTCCTCACATTGTCTTGGCTTAAGCCTTACCGTGTGTGTGTGTGCCTGTCCTTCTCCTTTCATTCAAACGATTTCGATTATAATTTTTTTTCCCCTTCTTCTTTCTTTTCTTTTTTTTTTTTTTCTCCACTCCCCTCCGTTTCATCCCCCTCCCCCCCTTAAAAAATCGATTTCCATTTCCCGTCTTTAGTTGTTCGATATATTTACATATTAAAGGAGCTTTAACTTAATTTTTCTAGGCCTTGGGCTTTACGATGAATGCTAAGAAGTCGCGAGAAACGGTCTCGTACTGAGGAGGCGACAAATTTTTATTGTTCTCTCCTCCTGTGCGGTTCTTCTCCGGTGTGAAAAATGCTTTAATTAAATTGCGAGATCGCCTCGCGGGACCATCGGACGTGGACAAGTGTAAAAGTGTTTCGCCAGCTGGAAAAGTGAAGAATGTAAACAAGGTGCTGGGCAATGACCTGACACAAAGTTTCACTGGTGCTCGGCACTCTTTTAAAAAGTTTCGTCCGTTGGACTAATGTAATTTTGTGAAACTTACTTTTTACGAGGTGGTGGTTGAAGTTTCTCATTGTCCAATCGCTCTGGATCTTAACCGGCCTGACACTGCGAATTAACAATATGGTGAGGCATGAATAACTTAGAAAGCTGATTTCTATGCATATAAAAGTTAATTTAGAAAGAAAAAAAAATACATAAATTTTCAATCAATTGAAAAGTTTTTTACGTTTATTTTCTTTTGAAACCTATGTTTTTTTTGCTGCCCAGAGCCAGTTATGGGAATATGTCACTCGTCTTGTAATCGAGCGGGCTTGGGTTCGAATCCCGAATAAGGCATGGCTATATCTTCGGGGACAGAAAATGTACTTTTGCCTGAAATGGATTCCAATCTCGAATGGAAAGCAGGACACCCTTTCTGTTCTATGTTGAGATCCTCGTTTGTAATAAAGTCTTCATTATTCTGTGATTTCATTGTATGTTTCTGTTCATCTATTTCTTATCTTTCGTATGTTTCCCCGAATAAAACGCGTGGCCGCTGTAGCCGAGTGGTATAGGTATCGAATCGTGGCTGGCTTTGTCACGAGTTCGAGCCCAGTACCACTAAAGACCCGCCGTGTAGGGCAGCGATGCACGCTAAATCTGTCGAGAGCTGAAACGTCCTCCCGTTGGTGTGGTGTGGTAGTTAGGAGAGTTGGTGCCAACTCAGGTGTCGTTCACGTCACTTGACCATGGTTCAAAATGACGTGGTCCGTAGCCAAAAGTCTTCGTGTAGCTGAACAGTGCGACGTTAATATTCACTCTCTCACTCACTCAACCCCGAATACAACGACAACCTATGTTTTTTCAGCGTGCAGAAATAACTATTTATGCCTTATATTTGCAATTACATTGATATAATAGTTAAAGTATATGATCTAACTCAAACATTCAATGTATATGGAAGTCTTTTTAAAAAGCTAAGGTCAATATAATTTGCAATATGAAGCAAAAATGAAGCTTATGAAATAGCTCAAAGGCCTATCAATTGTTCTTTCTTTAACTTGATACATAAAGAGCTAGCTGAAAAGGCCCTAAATGTCTGAGAAAACCACCAAGGGTTAGAGCAGCTATGAGTAAAGATGTTGATCTTACTAATATAGCGTATTATTATATAGCGTCTTAGCGTATCATTATTTTTTTCTTCTTGTTTTTAACATAAGTGACCATGGTGATCCAATGGTATTGGTAAGAACTCAGGGTGGTACTATATCAGTCGGGTCGTGGGTCCAAGTCTTGATGCCATGTGAGACGAGTCATGTAGATGGCCTGACGCATATTAAATCTATTGAAATTCAAATTTCTTCCGTTGGCGAATGCGTGGAAGTTTGAGAAGTGGGGTGCCAGTTTAGTGGCGTTTTCGTCACTTGAGCATGATTCAGAGGCCCATTGTGAATAACCCTCGCCTAGCTTCACAATGTGACGTTAATAACCAATCAATTAATCAGTCTGAATAAATATTTTCGTTAAATCAAACCTTAAATTTTGGGATAATAGCCTTTGTTGCTCGAAATCCCACATAAAGATATTAACTGTAACTGTAACCTTAAATTACCTAGATCCTATGTGCAGTTCAAAATTGTTTTTCTTTTTGATAAGAATTAAATTTTCATATTTAAAATTTTTTTTAAATTACCGTGTATTTCATGTATCAAGCCTTCATTTTTATTTAAATGTCTCTTATATAAAAAATAAGTATTCATGTAGTATTACTGAATTGTTTCAACATTTTTGTCACGCTAATATTAAACGCGTTTAGAAGCTGAAGACAATATTTTTTTTTAATTATTCACTTTTTTTTCATTTTTTTTATTGGAAGTAATAATAATAAGTTCGTTATAAATACAGATTAAATTGATGAATGGGAACTAACCACTAAGGAGGATTTTATGTGTGGGGAAAAAAAACTAAGCATAAATATTCGAAGGGAAAAAGAAAACAGTCCAGGAATTAAATGATAATCGAGTGAATTACGTATTCAGGAATCGTCTCAATTATGATTATCACCTCTTTTTTCATTCTTTTCTTTCTGTGAAACGTTTCCTTTTAAGAAAAGTTTATAAGGAAGCTGGGAATCTCTTTCTCTGTTTGACGTCTATCTGTTTTATGATTTAATTTCATCGATTTGGTTTCAAAGAAAGTACCTGATTTCTCATCCATAAATCTGTAACATGTCTTCTATTTGAAAGAAAAAGTTTCCTTTACTTGATTGATTTATTGTGAATTTATCATACTAATCAATCGGAAAAACCAATTAGGTTCCTTAATTGTCAATTATAGTATCTTAAATATCAAAAACAATTTTTTGTGTGTGAGATGTTTTTCCCTATTGTTTGGTTTCCCTTGCTCCTACTCTATTCTTGCATACTAATGAAGATTTTACATAGTCATTGTGTCAAGGCGAGTATATGTTGAATCTGAAGTATATGGAGAAAGTAAAAAAAAAAAAAAAAAAAAAAAAAATTGGGAAATATAAAAATTAATTTATTTTTTAATTTTGAAATATTTTTAAACTTTAGCTAAAAAATATCGAAATATTTTTAGCGATATCTTCGTTCAGAGAGTACATACTTGAAAGATTCTTTTTTTTTCTTTCATTTCCAGTCTTTAATTGATTCCCTAATTTGCGTGGGAAAATAATTCGTTTTTAAATTTCGTACTTTTTTTTGCACAAAATAAAGTCAATTATTGGCTTTAGAATTCTTTTAATACGCTCTCACACTTTCTTTGAAAACCAGAATAGTACCTTTTTTACAATTGTATGTTAAACTCAATACGTAAAAATAAACAAATACTTTAACATTTCTTTGTTTAGTTTTACCTGTGTTAATCCTCGAATGTTTTTTTCGTTACTCTTTTTACTTTCCTAATTTTTGGATTTCGTTTTCTTTCACTGGCTGTTAAAGTATTTAGGGAAAAAAAAATCTTTTGTGTATTAGACAGAGTTAATTTTAAAATGAATGTATGTGGCTGTTGCAGAATTATTAAGTGCAGTGCTTCTCAATTTTTCAAAATTTGCTATACAGTTTTCAATCATAATTTTCATCACGCCCCCTTCCATACAATAGCACTGTATTGAATTCAATAATGTATTTTGACTCGAAAGCAACAATTCGACTTTAATTATAAACCGTACAAATTATCAAGATCAGTATTCTCAATTTTGTAAATAATTTTGTATATGACAAGTCCGTGGGAGTCACTAGAAGTTATTAAACTTGCTCTTAAGTTATTTTTGATAAATTAATTATCAAATACATTGAGCAGTACTGATACATTTGTAAATGTATTATATAATTGTAAATGCGTATTTTATTTTTTTGTTATGTCAGAATGTATTTTGTTTTGATTCCTTTCAGTATATTAATAATTTTTTAAAGTAATCTTTTATTTTTGATATGCTCGCACCTCCCTCACAGGGTTATGACGCTCCCCAAAGGGGGCGGGCCCCACAGTTTGAGAAACGCAGATTTATTGTTCAAACATGTTTTTTTTTTGTGAACCATGCATATAAATCTTTAGTTTATTTCTGTAATGAGGGTAATAAAAATATATGGGCTCCCATATGTGTTATGCATTAAGTGGCTTGAATTGTATTTTTAAGAAATATTGGAGAACTCGTTGCCTAGTGACCTAATGGTAAATTTGGTCTGATATTTTTTAAATAGATAATATTAAACTCAGGGAACAATGTATACTCATTTGCATACGAATTGATCCATTATTTCTGGTGCAAAATGCTTTCCATATTTCGTCTCTTATATTACAATGCTAAATGAATTCCCGCTTAGTATCTTTAAGTATTTATACAATGTTTCGAAAATGAAAAAGTACTGTTTTGTCAATTTACGTATGTGTTACAAATTCACCTCTTAGCAGGAACATTGGAACAAGTTTCTGCCTAAACAAGTAATATAAGAAAAAAATTTTAAGTCAATCCCTACTTAGGTCAATAAAGAAAATTTTTATTTTGTGGTTACTTTTTATTAAATAGTTACATTTAATATAAATATGTATATACATATGACAGAATCACATTATTAAGTGACAAAATAGAAAGGGATTTTCCTTGCAATTTTCCATTTTCCTTTTTATATAGGGTGTTGGACTTTTTATGTTTGTTTGTTACTATTTATTCATTATTCTTATAAAATAGTTTGGTAAAAAAAAAAAAAAAACATTCTCAAAAATTAGGCCATCCCAGAGGGGATTCGAATGCACGATC
>BMAV01007966.1:203617-214936 GCA_019973955.1 Trichonephila inaurata madagascariensis
TTCCAGAGACCATAACAATGCTAAGAGTAAATATTAGTATTTAACTGCTTATTTTAGTGTATTTAGATGTAAAATAAATAAAAATAATTGGAAAAACACATAGCAAAGTAATTATTTTTTCATCAATGTATCAATTCAAGTTGGATGAATGTGCAGTTTTATTAGGCATTAATTTTCAAATATTTGTGTTCAAATATTCCTTATTATTTAACAAAATTATATTTACAGAATAACTTAAAAAAGATTCTTAAACTGAGGAGTGCTTCCCTAGGGGCGTGATAAACCTACAAGGAGCGCGAGCATATCGAAAACTCAAACATAAAAGATTTAAAAAAAATATATTAATTTACTGAAAGGAATAAAAACAAAATACATTCTGAGATAATAAAAAACACACATTTACAATGACATCATACACTTATACATGTATCAGTACTGCCCAATGTACTTCATCATTAATTCATCAATATTAAGTTAAGAATAAGTTTAATAATTACTAGTGACCCCATGGGCTTATCATATGCAAAATTACAGTGGGTGATCGGTTAACGAACATAATCCGTTCCAAGACTATGTTCGCTATCCGAATTGTTCGTTAACCGATCATCGATTCACCAGACTTCTATGTGAAATCGATTAATTCGTTCTGGAGACCCTAAAAAAATGAAATCAAAACCGAAACTGATGGTCTAATTTGTATGAATATTCTATTAGAATTTTTCTTTCGATAGAACTCTGAAGTTTAATAGGTAAGCAACATAATTCAGGAGAGATGAAAAACGATTTTTAGTTCGTTTCTCATATTTCACGTATTTTTACAGCGGTAGCGCGTCATCGGCACCTTTATATTTTATAGTCTGCACTGTTTGAAAAAATTAAGAATTCGCTTAATTTATTTGCCATGTCAGCAAATCCACTCGCCCATAACTTATCGGCTGTCAGAAAATTTTGATATTCATACTGAAATTCAACTATTCAAGTGTGTATTGATTTTAGTCAAAATAATAATTATTGAATGACCTTTAAATTCATTGTTAATTCAAGTTGCATTTAGTAATTATCAGTACTAAGCATGCTTTAAACATTTCTCCTTTCAGTGATCTTATTTTGTATGCAAAATGATAACAAATGTTTAATATTAATTTTTTTTCAGAGCCGAGAGTGTTCGTTAGAATTCGTTTTGTTCATTATCCGAATATGTGTTCGTTGTCCAAACGCTAAAAATCTTTCTTGAAAGTGTTCGTTATCCGAACACAAAAATCTTTCGTGAAAGTGTTTGTTAACCGATTTGTTCGTTAACCGATCACCCACTGTATATGCAAAATGTGATACTTATCTTGATAATTTGTACAGTTTATAATAAAGTCGTATTATAGCTTTAGCGTCAAAGTACAATATTATTGAATTCAATACATTATTATTGTATGGAGGGGGGCGCCATGAAAATTATGATTGAAAATTGGGTCACAAACATTGAAAGTTTGAGAAACACTGACATAAAACATGTGAGAAAGCACAGTAGTATATTATTACACAACACAATAAACTGAAACAAGTAATACTTACGAATTTTTTCAAGTGTTTGAATGTGATTATTTTTATAGTATATAATTAAAAGCAACTTAATGATTTTCGTGAAAATTTCAGTATCAATAACTATATGATATATTTATTTCTTAATGAATGAAAAAGAATTATAACGGAATAATAAAATCAAAACGATCGTAGACGAAGTAACTGTAACCTAATTTTCAGCGTTTTACAATGTTTTCTGAAGCGACTTCAAGTTATTTTGTTCGTATTTTTCTCAGATTTCCGGTATTTTTATTATTCTGTTTGTTTGCGTTTTTGTTGGACAATATCACGTGATTAATGCAATAATTTCTTGATTTTTTTTTCTTTCTCTGAAATGAAAAGTAGACGTACTCTGTTTTCGTTTTATTTTAATGTACATAGCCTTAGGACGCCCAGTATAAAAGAATAAGCCGATACAAATTAATCAAATTTCTGTTAAAATGGAGGCTTTGTTTCCATAAGGTTCGTGTACGCTATTATTAAAAAAATAATTCATTATAAAAAATTAAATAGATTCAACACACAGGTAAATTAGTTTCATATTCGTTTTCTGAAGAATCAGTTTTTATTTTAATGACAGTTTTCTAGTTCACAAGATTGCATTTCTAGTATACTAAATTGTCTTGCCCGTCTCATTTTTCTGAATTTTTTGGCGAGTGAGTGTGTGTGTGTATTATTGTTGCATTCTACAGCGAGGGCTATTGGTGACTGACCTGGTTGAACCTGTTCAAGTGGCGCAGACGACACCCGAGCTGGTACCCCCCTCCAAACTACCACACCACGCCGAAGGGAGGACTTTCAGCCACGAGCTGATGACCATGACCCCATGGCTACCATGGCCTCTGAATTTCTTAGCATTCGAAAGAATGTAAAAATTAAAAGTTGGCAATTAATTACAAATTGGTTAATAATTTTTTAGAAAAACTAAAAACTGTATATCATTGATATTTCGTTAAAAATATATATTTTCGTTTCTATTATAAAAAAAACACATTTAAATATATATATATATATATATATCTCACATAATGATTATTTTTTAGCATTGTTTTTAATTACACTCAATTCTATCAATTTTATTTTGAATAAAGCTGTTTCTTAGTGCAAAATTTTACATTAGATTTTGAAGATTTTTTTTTTTTGATAAAATTTATTTATTTAGTATTTGAATAAAATAAATAAAACTTTATATAATAATCTTAATTTTGAGTGTTATTCATTTTTCTCATTTTGTGTTTTTAAAATTAAAATAACTTATTCATACTCTTGCTCATAGTGCCTTCGAAAATGATTCTTAATTTTCTTTCTCGAATTCATATCAGTTCATCGAAGATAGTATCAGGAAATAATAAAGCACATCACATGAAACCGAAGGTTTCATAAAGGCAATGTTTATTATCATGTATCAATACTTGACTTAAAAATATTCTACCTTATTATTTAAGTTTCAGAAATCTTGATACACAGATATTGATGCGACTTTTATACATACACACAAATAACTTCTTGAGTAATCTCCAAAACTTCCCGGGAAAACTTCTTAAAACTTCCGATTTTCTCCCTCCCTCAAAATTTTGATTTCCCCTTCCTTTTTCCCTCCAAAAAGCATTTTAAAACATATTCCAAACCCCCCAGAACTGAAAACGATCCATCACAACCTTCCCGAAAGCAATAAAACTTTGTTATACATTTTCAGTTGTTTCCTTCGGTGGTCTTTTAAAAGACCTTACATGTATCTGACAAAGAACGGGGTAAAAATTCATTCCTCCGTTTCCAATCTTCTTCCATCCCCTGCCCACCCCCCCTCGCAGTCCCTTTTCCTTCGTGATCCGGCCTCACCGCCCGGATTTGATGAGCCGCAGCAGGAAGAATCCGGGTGCTTCGGAAGCCACTAATTAAAAGTGTACACATCCAAACTATCCCGAGTTGAAGTCAGACTTTACAGATATATCCACACATCTATATATACCTGAAGTCCTCGCATTCTTGGTTGCGACATTGGGAAATCAATAGGTTCGACAGACGGATCTTGTAGCAGTTCCTTTACTGTCCTGGAATCTTAAGGCACTCAGTGTGTACACGACTGCAATTAAAAGTGCACTAGGAGCTCCATTAGAAAACTATGTGAGAAGGACAGATAGACAGATTAATTTCGTTTCTCCACAGCTGTATCTGCTTAGATATATCTATATATATAAGACGTACACACATCGGGGTGTGTGGAGACAGATAGATTCTTGAATTTGGAGATTCGTTTCCTTTTGCTCCTCAACCGCTGTTATTGTTTGTCCGTTGTTATTGCTTCCAAAAGGTCCGCTGCTTAGTCCATTTATTCATTAGGTGGTAAGTGATTGCAATTTAGAGCTTTCTAACGAGACGATGTCGTGGGGTTAAGGCGCTGGAGATTAAGTTCGGCGAGGGGGTGATGTGGGTAGACATGTGTATTGTATTTAAAAAGAGTTTTTAAATAATTAATAATTGTGTGTGTGTGGGGGGGGGGGAAATGAAAAGGTTAAGTGTCCCGGTACTTTCGACCAACCTTTTTTTTTAAAATGGAGATATAGGGGTTTTTTTGTGGTTTTTTGATTCCTTTACTACATTTTAAGAAAAATATACTAAAAACAAGTTATATAAAATATTTTTTTTAAGTCAATTCCTACTTAGATCAACAAAGAAAAGTTTTAATTTAGCTACTTTTTATTAAATAGTTACAATTAATATAAATATGTATATTCATATGACAGAATCAAAACATTAAGTGGTAATTAATTTTAATAATTATGATTAAAGTATGGTATTGTCATCCAAAACAATCGTTTATATAAAATTTCAGTTCAACTGAATGCTTTAAAAAATGGTCGCTATGTCGCCAATGTGGCTGAGTATTTGTAATTCTTTAAATAATTAGTTTTAATCAATTAAAATTTTTATTAGTTATAGTTAAATTATTGTATTGTCATCCAGAATAATCATGTATATAAAATTTCAGCTCAATTGAGTGCTTTAAAATGTATTTTATTAACGATTGAAAATTCCACCAAGATGAATAAATAAACAAGTAAATAAATAGAGATTGTGAGCTAATAGTAGGAATTGAATAAGAAGAGAAAGAGAAATTATTATTACTAAAATGCGAAAAAATGGGTAAAAATTTATAAAAAGTTACATAAATGGGGCCCATTCTGTCCAAAATGTTTATGAACAAATTTTCAATTTTCCAGTTTTGATGTATTGTTTTGTTATTCATTATGAAATGACCTTTCGGATAAGAGATATTTTAATTTTTTCAAAAACCAGAGCACGTTATTTTAGTTATACGAAGTTGTTTAAAAAAAGCAGGGATTATGTCCAAATAAGGGACTGTAAATTTTGTAATAAAGCAGTGATTGATAAACCTGAAGGTTAAAATACTTCTATTATACAGAACGTATACAAAAAAATTCAGTTAATTATTTTCAAAGCTTTTTGAGCAATCGCTGTCTCCATTCAGCATTTTCAATAAAACGCATTTTAAAGTATGACATCTTGCTTAAAGTAGTGGCATCTGCTTTTACTAAAACGCTTGTAGTTTTTGTACTAGTGAATGGAAAATAATATACTTGGTATTTTTATAATGCTAATAAGATGATCTATAAAACAATATCGTAAAAAAAATGGCAATTTGTGGCAAAATTCACAATTTTAGGGTAGTCGGATACCTTAAGGCTGTGTTCGGTTAATGTTAAAGAATAGGATTCAAATTCGGAATATTTGTTCAGATATAAAAGTACTCAACATTAATATTATATTCTGTAGAGAGTAGCATATTTTATCATAGTAATCACTTTGAACTGAGTTGACACATTTTTTCTTTTACAAAATGTATTTCGCCTTTTTTCTCCTATACTGTGATGCTAAATGAGCTATCTCTTTACATGTTAAAAGTAAAAACTAATTATTTATGAAATATTTTGAAATTTTTAAAACACTATATTATAAACAAATGCGTTAGTTACAATGTCACAAATTTTTATAAAAATTGAGGCCTTTTTTCTGTCTGAAAATATGCTTCGCCTCAAGTTCAAGCTCTCATACATATGGCGAAAACAGTTTTAAGATTTTAGATATATTTTCGTGTTTCGAGGTTTTGTTTTTTGACTCTTAGTCTCGTGTTGTTTAATAGTAGGTCGTTAGTATGCATTCATTCACTCACTTAACAGCACAGTAGTCGTTTTACACGTACAACTGAAACAAAAAGCAAGCATAAAGTTCTCAAGCAGTTTTTTAACATAGACATCCCTGCCTTACCATTGCTTTTAATGGCCATGGTAGCCGAGTGGTCATGGTCGCGAATTCGTGGTCAGCATTGTTTCTGTCCTGGCGTGGATCGAGTCATGGTACCGCTAAAGAAGTGACAAGTACAGGGGCTAATGTATGCTAAATCTGTCGAGGCTAAAAGTTTTCACATTGACGTGGTGTGGAAATTAGGAGGTGTCGTCCGTGTTATTTGAGCGTTGTTCATAATTATAAGATGCGTCGTTGATGTCTCTCATTTTGCTTCTAAATGTGGCCGTGGGTAGCCTAGTAGAGCATCAGACTCCAGACAGGGCTCTAGACAATGCCCGATGCCACCAAATACCCTCCGAGTACATACGGAGTACGTGCTCGTTAAATCAGTGGGTCCGAAAGTCTTGTAAAACCACTACGAGTACAGGAAGCTGGAAAATATTTCCCTCCCCTTCAGTTCCATGCCTAAATTGTGAAGGTGGAGATAGGTGGTGTCGCCATCTATCGTAAAGAATTACAACCTGTCTCAGGCTCTGGCAACCTACATTCCTTTTCCTCGGGAAGGACACAACAACAACAACAGCTTCAAAATGTGACTTTAATAAACGACCAGTCACAAACTATTATTCTTAATAGACTTTTAAAGTTAACTGTCAATGTTGAATTGTTCATCATTAAATTTATTTTTAAGGTTTCAAACGAATTTGATGATATAAAATTTTGAAAAAATTTAATATTTAATTAAAACTCTCATTTCCCTTTTCAAAACATGTTGTTTACTTTGCAATACGTGTTACTTTTAGTTATAGATATAGCTATTGAAACTAAATGAAAATACCTTGTGATATAATCATGACTGTAGTCCCAATATTTTAACGTAAACATTGAGGAAATACTTATTTGGTTAATATATTCCTTGAAACTTCTAATTTTGGAACTGAATTTCAGGAAAAAGAATATTAATAATTTGAGTGAGAATAACTTCAAAGAAGTGTGTGTGTAGACAATGCTCATTTTTTTTTTTTTTTTTTTTTGTTTCTTATTCTCCAATGAATATTTTATATTTAGCTGTCTTTAGTGACTTTTTTCCGGTTCTACAAGTATTTATTGGAGCTCTGCCATTTAAAAAGGTTGTGTATCAGTTTGTAATTTTATATTTCAGTTATGTATAAAATTTGATTTATTAGCCTTTAAAATTTCTTAAGATTTTTTCACTGTATTTTTGAGACAGACAATTCTAAACGTTTTTTTTTCTTCTTCTTATGGTACAGTGGATTTGCATTATCTTATGAAACTCAAAGTTTTTATTGTTTATTTATTTATTGTTATTTGTGTGCTTCCTTTCCTGATTTCAGAAATCAAGGTTTTTCTTTACAAATGTCTCAATTTTTTGTTTGTTTGTTTTAAGAAGATTTTGAACTTTAATTTTAATTTTTATTCTTTTGCAACTAACGTTTGGCAAAAATTACCATTGTAAATTAATGTGAATTGATGAAATGAATTAAAAAATTTTTTTTCAATAATGATTTTTTGTTGAAAATTTTTTTGTGTGCTTTTTATTTACCGTAAAATCCGGCGTATAACGCGCACTTTTAACACCAAAAATAAGATCGAAATTTAAGGGTGTGCGTTATACGCCGGGTATAAAAACGAGAGCTTTAAAAATGAAAAAAAAGATGAGCATCAAAATAAATAAGGCTTCTACATAGATAAAAAAACTGTTTATTGAAAAGAAATGGATTTCTTACGAACCTAAAGGGTTGTAGCTCTAGAAGTATACTATTTTTTATATAAAAGCCTGGGATAATACCTCGAATAAATTACTTAAAAGCGTAAGAGCATTGCATATGTATATTTCAGATTTCTTCGAAAAAAGGGGGTGCAAGTTATACGGCGAATATTCCTAAAAATTAAAAATTGCCGCTCTAAAATATAGGTGCGCGTTATATGCCGGATTTTACGGTATTTAACTTCAAACAAAAGTATAGTTCTCTTAAACCATTTTCATAATTATATTAGTTTCACCCTTAAAGAAACTTAATACATTTGTGATATTTATAATTTTGGTTATACATATATGAAAGAAAAAATCCACAGATACATTATTATGTTTACTTCGGTTTTCCTTTCATCTTCTTCCAAATAACTTTGCCTGCGAAAACTTTATTAATCATTGTGCTTCCCAAGCTTTGACAAACAGCATCGTAAACTTGTTAAAATATGTCGACCACGTGTATAGAACTTGGCTTGGAGCAATTATTTTTGAAAAATAGATGTAGTGTGTACTTTAACTTATCTGAAAATAGAAAGTCTACCTCCCACCCCCTCTTAAAGTCACAGATCAAAACAAGGACTTCCCCACCCCTTTCTTCGCGTTTTGAAAAATGCGTGTTGCTTCAGAATGACATATAACTTCATAAACAAATTCAAAACTTACGCCCATTGATGCATATAAACATCAAATATATTAGAAGAGTTTTGTGAAAGATAATGAGGCATAATGAAAGGTTATATAAAAAAAATGAATTCTTTTGCAAAATGTAAACTCTGAATCATTTTAAAATGAAATATAGTAAATTTTTTGTCTATTTTTTTTAAATGTTTTCGAGTAGAATCATTCGTTGTATTTTAAGTGCTTAGGAATTTTTAGAAGCGTATGCTATATAACCTTTAATATTTTAAAACATCATAATAGTTATTTATAGTTCTTGTCAATAATTAAAATGCTTTTTAGAAAAATCAAATATCGACACATATCGCCAATATATATATAGTTATCGGTTCAAGAATAACTTACTAAGAACTGATTCTTTTTAAGGACTCTTTTCTTTCAATTCCTACTATTATATAGTTCACTCTTCCTATATATATATATATATAGGATATATATATTAACCCCACTTATCGGTCCTAAGTCCGAGGTTGCACTTGGATATTTTATATATTTTTATTTTATAAAAAAAATTTTAAATTTTATTTGAAAACGTTAGAATTTTGCCTTTCTATATTCGCCATTGATATTCTGAAATGGGATTTTTATGTTATAGGATTAATTTAGTTTCGATTTTTTTTTTTAAAATTATTTTATTGATTCCTGTGTTGTGATTGAATTATATATATTTAAATATATATATATATATATTTGTTCATATTTTCAATCTTTAATAAAATACTTTTTATTTATCCAATCAAGTTCAAATATATTTTTTTAAATTTGTAGCGGATGACACTATAATACTGTTAATACAGTTTTTTAAAATATTAATTAAAGAAATAAATTTAATTAATGAATGAATAGAGAGAGTAACAAACAAACAAACAAAAAAATAATCCAACACCCTGTATAGAACGGAAAATGGAAAACTGCAAGGAAAATCGGTTTCTGTTTTGCCATTTAATATTGTTGTTCTGTCCTATGTATATACATATTTATATTTATTTCAACTATTTAATAAAATGTAACTAAAATAAAAATTTTCTTTGTTGACCTTAGGAATTGACTTAAAATTTTTTTTTGTACTACTTGTTTTGCTTTTATTTGTAATTCTCTATCACTACAGTAGCACTACAGCTGAGAATAAAATTTCGTGCTTATGGATACAAGTTTTGGTATCATGGACAACATAACGTGCTTCCTCCGTACTTAAAATGCAGTGAGTTTGGAGTAAGTGTTCATTAACGTCGGACTGTAAGGCAACACGAAGGCTTTTGACGACGGGCCTCGTAATTTGGAACCTCGGTCAAGCCATTAACCTCGGAGACTCCACATTTGTATGATGAAAAAGTTAGGACAGAGATGGATAATCTTATGTATTATTTTTGTCAAATAACCGAGGTTCGAAACCGTGACTTTCGGTTTTATCATCCCCAATCAGTGGCGCACACAAGAGGGTAGGGCGGGTCCGGACTCCCTCACAAAGCCCTTGATTTGCAATTGATTATCCTCCTATGTATATAGTATGTAAAATTTATTTAAATATTTGTTATTCATAATTAGTTTTATTAATTAATGCTAATTATTTATTTAATAATTAATTTTTTACTGTTTTTTGTACACGAAAATTGACAAAATCAAAAGAATATGTTAGGTGGCGTATTGGAGCATGATACGAGAATGGTGGACATTCGACCCTGGATCCCCTTCCCCCCTTGTAAATCTCCTGTGTGCGCCCCACTGTTCTTAATTAAGCCTATAGGTGGCTCTTCACGGCAATTGTTTTTGTGACGTATGTAGATTTGTGTAGTGGTGAAAATGTAGAATAAATATTGATATGAACCTCATTAAAAGTGATGCAATATAATACTCATTTATCTATTTTGTGCATCATTTGCACTAACAACACATAGAGAGTATTTCCATACCCTTTTCAATCGGCATCTCCTTTTATATTTTACTTGATTTATTAAATAATAATGCAGTGTTGTTTTTATCTGTATAAATATCACACATAATTATTAGCTGCCTTTGACAAGAAAGTATTTGAGAATGTGTCATGAAACTAGGGCTTAGGGTCGTAGGCTTATGGTTAGTTAGAATTATTTTAGGTAGGGCATTAAAAGTTTAATTGTTTCTAATCATCACGTGATGAAGTGAGCGGAAGGGAAGGATGATGAAGTGCTGGATTTTTTTCTTGTTACTTAACGTGTACAGAATGAGTGGTCGATATTTTTACCGAAAGTAATAATATCTTAAAGGATGGGCTTGGTAAAAAATTTACCAAGCAGCTCTTTTTCTTTTTAATTACTTTATGAATACATATAGTTTGTCAAAACCCATAAATATCTATCATTTGATCTTATGATTCCTGACATATTTCGTTACCAATCAGGGCCTTTCTCAATATATCTATTTCGTTTTAAAATAGATAGCCCCCTCTATAGATACGGACCACTGAGTGTTCCATTGCTCCGTTCCGGAAGATTTTCACTTTATTTATATAGTATAATCAAAACAATATTATATAATGCTCGGATTGATTCCATTAGAAAGTTGCAAATATTATTAGTACATTTAATATTTTTGTTCTCCAGAATAATAATAAAAAAAAACCCTGTTAAACGTATAAAAATAGTTCTTAATATTTACAACTAACATGCTATTTAATTTATTTTAATTTGTTGTATATTCCATGAATCCTGTTAACTTCAAATACAATTGAAAATTAAATTTTTTTACTTGTTTTCAGGCTTATGGGCAACACATGGGAAATATTTATTATTATTTTGCTGTACTATGTATGTTAAGGCCTTTTTCTTGCGTGTTTCATTTATTTTATGTACTTAATTATTTTTATTTTGAGGATTCCTGTATTTTAATTGCTTTTATCTTTATAAATGCTGGCCTTTCCTCATAGTTGGGTTGAGATTTTTCTTAAGGTATGGTCTTAAGCTCTAAGCCCTCTATGGGGGAAAAATACTTGACCAAATTTTTGTTTTCAGGAGAAGTGGGGTATACATATACTCTGTAGCGCACACAGA
>BMAV01007966.1:255390-275707 GCA_019973955.1 Trichonephila inaurata madagascariensis
GGCCCCCCCCCCCCCCTTGAAAAATTCCTGTGTGTGCTACTGGTTTCAACCGTTGACTAATGTTTGATTTCAGTGTTTATACTCATGATTTTGCATGAGGAATTTTTGACTTTAGTTATGGCTTTAAGGGTTCTCGGGGTGTTAATTTTGTCTCGAGGGGTGAAAATTCAGCATGTTTTCAACAACAAAAATAATTTTCAAACATGTATAGTTCTTTTAAATAAAAATTAAATAATTCGAATCTTTTATTTATTTTTTTTATTTACAAAGAAATAAGGTTTCAAAAAAGAACAAAATGTTTAAAATATGATAATAATTTTAAAAATTATAAGCATATGAATATAAGAAATATTTCTGTAATAAATATTAAGTAATTTTTGCGTTGCACACGCTGCTTTCCTTGATGTACAAAACTTTATACAATGTATCATACTCTTTAAGATGGGATAGATTTTTTATCTTTTGTAGAATTATACATCTTTTGTATTTTAAAATATATGAAAAATATTGAAATTTTTAAAAAAAATGTTGAAAATGTAATTTTTTTTTTATTTTTAAAAAAATATAATTTATTATTCTATTTATATAAAAATAGCTACTGTGTAATAATAATTTCCCTTTATAAATCAATTTATTGCTAGTAATTAGAGCTATTATTTTAGAAAATTGCATGCCCAATATAAAACTTAATTAATATTTCTTACAGAAATGTTTATTATCTTCAAATGCTTATAATTTTAAAAATTATGATTTTATTTTAAACATTTTGCACTTCTTTGAAGCCCCATTTCCTTATAAATAATGTGTATAAGATTCGAATTACTTAATTTTAATTTCATAGAGTTATATAAATTTGAGTATTGTTTATATTTTCAGCTTTCGAGACAAAGTTAACACCCCTGAGACTTCTTAATCTGCATAAACTTGGAAGATAATAAATTTGCATTGACTTAAATGATTCGGCATAATGAACTTTTAACTTGTTTTTTTAACGATTTTTATGAGTATAAACTTGATAGTAATGAGTTTATATAGATTTGAATGATTCTGCTGAAGGAATTTCTAACTTGTTTACACATAATACAGCCACATAAGGTAATTTTGGAACAAAAAATAGTATCACTGTTGTTTTAATATTATTAAAAATGCTTAGTCGATAATTTAAATACATTAACTTTTACAATTTAAATAAAATTTTCCCATTATCTAGCTATTAGCCTTCGTAAGTATTGAATTTTACATGCGGTATAAAATTAATGCTTTTTGATATTATTTGAATTCATTAAAATGACTAAAAAATACTGGAAAATGTTGAAAGATAATATGCTTATTGTATAAGGTGCAATTTTTTTTCAAAACCCATTACAAAATAAATATGCATTCAATTTTTTAAGACTTTTAGTGGGTAGGGACAGCTATTAAAAATTGTTTTTAACTGACTTGAGAAATGGAATAATTGATCTAGATTGTTAATGATATTTGGAGCCAAAGAGGTTGTAAAATTTACTTGCATATTTTTTACAAAATTCAACCAGAAATGTATCAATATTTATTAAGTTAAAAAGAAAATGCTTAAGATTTTATATACTTTTTATTTTCAATTTTATTCAATATGATCTTTTCTTTAAGGTAGATTTATATTTGTAATTAGTATTCGTAAATTTTAATGCTCAGTTAAGTATACAGTTAAATTCAAAATTTTCTCACAAAAGTTAAGAAAAGAGTCATTACTGGTTTTTTTTTCTTTTTTTCTTTTCTTTCTTTCTTTCTTTCTTTTTTTTTTTTTTTTTTTTTTTTTTTTTGGATTTCGTTATTGCTATAGATTTTATTATGAATATCAACTAGTTAGACTGAGTGAATATCTTTATACACGAATTACGTCATTTTAAATTTTTTTTAAAATTATGCTTATAAATGTGAATTATCTGCTTAAGAAACTACATCAAAGAAATAAAATTAGAATATGTTCCCTGAAATTTGATCAGTGTGATAGTACTATTGGAATGGTGGAGGAATTTTTTCAAAAAATATTATTCATTACTATCATAATTTTTATTTGCTTTTATTTTTTCCTTCAGTTCAAGATAAAACTTATTAATAATTTTTTCTAGTTAATGTAGAAATGATCCAAATTACTTTTATGCTTACCTTTATAGTCGTGGAAAGTTTGCTTCAAATTATTTTTATTTCTGAAAAGATGAAATGATACCAGCCATTTTTAAATTAAACTTTACTGAATTATTCCATTTTCCTAGTGGTGAAACTGTTTGTTTTTTCATTTAATAGAACTTTTCATGAATAATATTTTTATAACTTTTATCTGAATATTTCAATTAGATTTTAGAATTCAAATATTTTCACACCGAGATAATAATCTTCACCAAATCTTCGTAATTTCTGACACTCCATCTTGTACTTACTTACGGACTACTTAGGGGAAAATATTGTAATTCTAGTATTGATTGAACTTGATCCGTTAATTTGAATCTAAAATATTTCCGGAACAAGAAATAAATTTTTATTTTTATTTATTGACGTAATTCAGACACGTAACTTGAAGAGATTGCATTTTCGTGGCTTTGTCATTGTTTCTCTCTTCGATAGATGGCGCTGCATGCTCTCCTCACCCGTCGTATTCAATTCTCCCACTCCGCATCAGCGCGCACTTGGCTGTGAGCTTTAAGATTTCCGCGCGCCAAATCAGTCGCTAATTATTTTGCTTTTGTTTGCGCCCTCCCAAATTGGCGCGGGTTCGCTAATTATTTCTAATGAGCAACTAACGGGAAATACTGATTGTGTATGTGTGCGGAAAAATGACCCCCTTTTCTCCCCGGCGGCTTCCTTCCTCAACTCCTCATCTCATCAACTGCCTATCATCAGAAAATTCACGCGCGTGATAACGCGATACCGTCACACTATTTCCTTCGCCCTCCCTTTGTTTGCAACTTGATTTGTTGCGACACGCGTTTTAAAAGCTTCGCTTAGGAAGCACAAATGTTTAAATTGGCATTGTCAACTGCCAAGCATGTTTGGCAAGATTTGAGAAAGTGAACCCATTCTTCCATTGTGTTTGTATTGACTCTTACGAATACCTGTCGAACCGACTTTGGTCTTGCTCCTGATGATCATGGAGCTGGGTTTTCATCAGCCATGTTACTAAATCACTTATTTGTGTGCTCATAAATGAAAAATAACGCGTAGGAAGGTATTTCTGCAGTTTTTTTGAAAGAGAAATTAATTCGAAAAACTGATTCGCACTCATTATAGCAGCATTTGAACAATTTTTGGGCATCGTTGTTTGGCTTTTACACAGGTGAGGTATAGGAGTTCAAAATGATCCCATACACAATGAAATTTTTTTTTGGCTAAAAGATTATACCTTGGAGCTTTCTTGTATTTGTGTTTTTAAAATGTAAACCCTTCCCGTGAAAGTAGTCTGTATTCACCACTGTGTGTAAGAGGAACAAATTCATCGTTTTAACGTTCAGTTTTGAGATCGTTTATTATTTTTTTTTTCCTTTTGTAAAATTAAAAAAATTGTATTTATTTTTTATTATTTTTTTTAACTGAAATTATATTAAAATTCTACTTTTTATAAGTGACAAGCCATCTCCGTTGAGCCAAATGTTGCTTTTTTTTTCAAATGCATTTTAAGGAGTACAACATATAAATATCAATGGCACACACTGGAATTTTTCAAGGGTCGAAAGTCCACCATTCTCGTATTAGGCCGCCCAATATATTCTTTTGATTTTGGTCGATTTTCTAGAACAAAAAAACAGTAAAAAATTCATTCTTAATTAAATAGTTAGCATTAACTAATAAAATAAATTATTAATAACAAGTACATTATTAAATTTTACGTACTATATACATAGGATTGTAATCAATCGAAAAAAAAGTCAATTGAAATGGGAGGGGGAGGTCCAGACTCGGGTACCCTCCCTTGTGTGCACCACTGATATACATGTATCTAAAATATGTATGTATATGTTTATATTTAAAATGACTGTACGCAAAGTGGGTGGGATGGGGTGGGGGGTTCATACACACCACCCTTACTGGCCAACAGACTTTTCAAATTTTTACCAGAGAGATTACCCGTCGGCTCTTTCGTCTATATGTTCTTACAATATAATCCCTCCTCCCCACGATAGAGACTTATGTATGCCATTGACATATGTATATGTATATTAAACATTTTGTGATGCATGTGTACTACTGATATGGTCCCCGCGCCCTTTAAACAGAACCATAAAACATAAAACAGTATACCGTAAAATCCGGCGTATAACGCGCACTTTTAGCACAGAAAATAAGACTGAAATTTACGGATGCGCGTTATACGCCGGGTATGAAAATAATACTTAAAAAAAAAAAGAGAGATGACCATTAAAAAATTTAGTCTTCTACATATTTCAAAATGCTGTTTGTTTATTTAAAAGAAATGACGTACTGTATGAAAAAGAGCTGTAGTTTTAGAAGTATGCTATTTCTTCAAAAGTCTGAGGTAATACCTAGAATAAATTCCTTGAAACCGTAAAATCATAGCATACGTACATTTCAAGTTTCTTCGTAAAACAGGGAGTGTGCGTTATACGGCGAATTTACCGGAAAATCAAAAATTACAGCTTGAAGGTATAGGTGCGCGTTATACGCCTGATTTTACGGTAATAGTTGTTGGAATCGTAAATGAAAACAATTTTCTTAATAAAAGGAATCTTTTGAACCTGTACTGTGATACCTGACCTGTGACCTACCCTACCTGGCTTGATGATTTTGACCTGTTTTGAATAATTTTATTTAAACAGGCATTAATATAAATTCAATTACCAATTGTATGATGGCTAATAAGTAGAGTCATTAGTATGCTTAACAGAATTATTTTTTTGAAATCTAGTTGATTTTTTGCTGAAAATAAGTAAACGCGACAAAGAATAATTTCTGCTCCAAACACCGTGGCAATTTAACTGCAGATCAAAACATTAAATTCCAGTTAATCGATTTCATCACTTCACGAGTTCTCGAGAACTTCGAAAAAATTTGACAACAGAAGAGCATTTTTTTTTTAAATATTTATTTCAATAAAAAAAAAAGTAATCTTTATAAAATCGTCTCGGTGGATAAGAAATTTAGTAGAGGCTGTCATTCTTCTGAACGACGAGTCAATAATGCAGCTCTACCTGTTGTGAGGGGGCTTTTCAGAAAACAACGCTATTTTTTTCCCCTCGAGCGAAACATCAGCACCTCAAATTAAACATCTTGACGTTTAACTGACAGCGAGTTAAAAATAATTACAGCTTTTCCTCCATCCACGCTTTACAACATAATCACTGGAGGCGGCATCAGGTTTCTATAGTTGCATACCCTGTTGGTAATTCTACCCCCCTTCCCCTTTTACAAACTTAAAAACCCCAAAATGGCTGATTTTTTTAATAGAGGTCGACGTCAGCATATTTGGGTGGGGGTGGGGTGGTTGTCAGTCCACCCCCTCAAATATCTTTTCGTCGCTACATTCGTTGATTGCTGCTCCTTGTAGTCAAGGTAACCATAATGATCAGCTGGGTGAAGAGCGTCGAGCTTCTTTTATCTATCTTACTTGATGAGAAACTTGGACACTAGGTTTGGCGTCGTTTCTCGAGAATTGGCGAGACAATCTTGATCCGAAAATCGAAAATGTTTAATTTTGGTCAAAAATTTTAGATAAGAAGTCGAAAATCAATAATGAAGGGAAGGGAATGTTGATAAATTTTTGTAAATAAATGTTTAAATGAGAGAGACTCTCAATAGGCTCATGAGGTGTCAAATCCGTTTATGCCATCAATTCCTCCTCGAGTGGTTGTTTCGCGTTTGTGTAATAGGGTTCGATTCAGAAATTTAAAATCTTTTCTTGATATATTTTTGTAGCATTATTCAGAATCGTTTTTTTTTTCTTTTTCATAAGACTAAAACCTGGTCAAAGTTGAGATAAACTATTTGTGCATTTGGCCAAATATTCTGAAGTGAGATTTTACGATAAAATTCCGTATGGGAAGTCCGAAGTGTTTCAAAATTATGAGGCCTATTCAGTGGCGTAACGTACACCCCACACTCCGGTGGAGAGGGTCCCAAAGTCTGACTGAAACAAAGTACGTAACTTTTGTAAGATCTGGCTTGGGGCCCCAAATCTAACTTTGCAGGGGGGGCCCTAATATTCTCCGTTACGCCACTGGACCTATTAAACGTCAATACGGTCCAAGATGTACTCACAGTGGCGAAAACAAGGGTAGGATTTAGGGGAGCAAACCATTCCTCATTGACCAACAGACTTTAAATTTTTACCTTAGAGATACACCTCGATGCTTTCGACTACTTGATTTTTAGAAAGTATCTCTCCCCCCATAAGGAAGTTCTGAGTATTTTACTGAATCACAAGTTGCAAATTTACAAGGTAGTGAGAAATAAATCAAATGAAATTTACCTAGAACAGAGATCTTAATACTAGCTCTATACTTCTTTTACTTAACAATTTAAAATAAAAAAACATTCTAAAATTTTATTTTATTTTAAATTCCAGTATGAATAAAATATATGGCCTGTCAAACTTTAATGTTTATCAAAGCAGTGGCGTACATACGAGTGGAACTCAGTGGCGTGCACGAGGGGGTTCAACTTCCCGTAGACCAACAGATTTTTAATTCTTAGAGATTACCCCCTCGGTGCTTCGGTCTACGTGTTTTTTTTAGAATGTAACTCTCCCTTCCCCTTAAGAGATGTCTGCGTACATCACTGGGGGTACTTGTATTTGCGGGTTCAACCTTCCTTACATACCAAGAGCAGGGGCGTAGCTACCACCGTATCAATGATATGGGGCCCCCAAGCTACAGGGGCCCATCATGTGTAATATTCTGATACTTTCAAATAAGTGTTTATTACTTCTTTTCCATAAAAAGGTCCCCAATGAATTTTGATACAAGGCCCATTCAGGACTAGCTACGCCGTTGATGAAGAGATTTTTAATCTTTAAAAATGTCTTATACCCAGTGGCGTAACGTACACCACACATCGTGGGGTAAGTGCCAGGATTCTAGGGGGCCCAAAGTCTGTTATTATGATTTGGAATCTTTTGTAGGATCCGGCTTGGGGCCCAAAACCTGACTTTGCAAGGGGGCCTTTGTATTCTTCGTTATGCTACCAATCATACCTCACCGCTTTTGTCTACGTGTTTTTCAAAATATAACCCTCTCCACTCACTCATAAAAAAATCAGTTTGGGCACGCCACTGGTCCAAGGACTGTTGAGGACTAAATAAATCAAAGAATAAAAAAAAAAACAAAAAAATTAAAAAAAAAAAAAATAAAAAAAAAAAAAAAATCAAGAAGATTAAAAAAAAAAAACATTGAATGCCATGAATAAATATCTAGATTCTCTAAAAATCCGAAATTCTCTGTTGGCGACAACCACTTGCTCGCCAAATGATTGGAAACCCTAGCCCGCATCCCGCGTGATAGGCAGCATCAGTGGAAAGCACTTCAAACCAGCGACATCTCGTCCCCTCTTTCCCTCCCATTCACTCCCCTGCTTCGGGACTTTAAAAATCCCCCCCCCCCATCCTTTTTAGCTCCACCCCGATCTACCTTCTTAATTTGCAAAGGTTTAGTCACGGCCCATGCAACCAAGGCTGCCTAGGTGGGCTTGATTAATTTTAAACGATCCTGGTTAAATTATCTTTTCCGAACACCCCCTAAGTATGTTTATATAAATATAGGGAATCGTCGTCGCCCTGACATATGCGTAACTGTCTCTGCACGTGTGCGTACGATTTGAAATTTGTGCTAATTCTGGCAATATTTCTTGCCCCCAACTAACGGTAGAGAAGTAATTAAAGATGCAACTTAAGTCGATCCTCTTTTTACCTGCGGAAGGCTTTAATATCAGATGTGAGTGAATTGCATGGAAAGTGTCGGCTCCGCTAGGTTTTCTAGTAATTGCGAGGGCTTTAGGAGAAGTGTTTATTATTAATTCCCTCGTTTATATTAGCACCTTGATGGGGAAAAGTAGGAGGTTAGCAGGAATGCAACGCTTCAGGTGACTTGATCCTGGAAAATGGCTCTAAACGGAGCCTTTTATTAATCATGATATTTTAGCACGGCCGATGAGAATGATATTTTTGGGTTATGGCAATGGTGGAGTCCCGGTTATGATTCATTTTTGAAAAAGAGAGAGAGCATAAAATCTTTCTCTAAAATGTGCTTACTTACGGCAATTTGCTCTTTATTTGAGTAGTAGGAGTACCGCGTTGGATGTAACACATTCGTACAGGATTTCTTTTTTCAAAGATGAGTTTATTAAATCAGAATTATGACAAACTTATTTCGCGAAAGATAATCCGTGAGTTTCTGCATCGATCGTTGGCAATGGTCTTTAATTTGTTGACGAGAAAGCATTTGGGGTTTATTGAAGTGGTGGTAAGAAATGCGCTCCGACCAGTGGCGTAACGTACACCTCCGCAACGCAGGGGGGGACAGGATTCTAGGGAGCCCAAAGCTTGACTGCCGCCAAGTGCCTACCCTTTGTAAAATCCTACTTAGGGGCCCAAAACCTGATTTTGTAGAGGGGCCCAAATGTTCTCCTTGATGCCACTGGCTCCGTCTCCGTTGGCTTAGAAGTAGCGTACCCTCTTCGTAAGCCTTCGGTTGCGGGTTCGACCCCGGCTGGAGTCGATAGATTTTTTGGATGCGAAAATCGGTGGCATGCATGTCACATGATTATGTTGCATGTAAAAGATTCTTTGAATATCAGTTTGACTCTGGTACTCTCGGCAAAATTAAATTAAGGCAATATTTTCAGCATCCGACGAGAGCTTGAATTAAATTAATTCAAGCGTCAAAATTTGGTAGCGAGATCCGCCATTAGATGGTGCCGCCACAGGGATAGGTCTCACATTTAGGGACTTGCCGTGTCTGCAAAGGCTTAGTTGCTAATATGCAGCCAATTGGAACAAAAATAAATGATCTCAAAAATGAGACTTTTCATGATATCATAGATTACTTGCTGAGTTTAATTTTTATACGAATCTTATTCTGTATATTAAAATTAACGATACATTCTGACATTTTACAACAAAATTGAAATTTGTCGAGTTGATTGAAAGTTGAACTGGAAGCACTAATTAAATTAACTGTAAATGTAATTTTGGAGATTTTTATTTGCTACTGCATTTAAAATGAATAACACAGTAGTTTTAGTAAACTCAATTAGTAGTAACTAATTTTAGTAACTAATAAATGCTGCTTGAGTTATCTTTGTTGTCTAATGTTTCTGTAAATTAGAGATAATTAGTATTCTCAGATTTCTTGAAATACTATTTAAACATCAATTAATGCCCCTTTCATATTGTTTTAATGGTTTAATAATATACATACACACACATGCATATATATGCAGCATGACTTAGAGTACTTCTAAGTTGACGTGTTTGTGATTGATATGAATAATGAAAAGTGCAATCGTTTATCATGTGATAGTTTATTCCAAGGATTCAACAAATCGTTCTGTACCTCAAACCATGACTAGCGCGCTGAAGTTGAAGTCAAAGTAGTAATGCGGGAGTTGGGTCGAGTTGTACTGTGTAGGAAGGTTACTCCAACTGACATATAAAAGGTTTCGGATTCATCTCACACACACACACACACAGTAGTGCTCACAAGAATGGGATTCAGGATTCCCCGTACACCCGTAGGAACACCCGAAGACTAACAGATTTTTAATTTTTTCCATACCCTTATGTGCTTTCATGTACGTGTTTTTTTAATGTGAAAATTGTATAACACACAAATTTAGAATGCTTACACTAGTGTTCGTGTGTCTATATATATGTTTAGTTAGTGCTTGTTTATGTATGTAATTAATAATATACTAGTTCTATGTATGTAATTTAATGCTAAACAGTGTATTAGAATATAGTTAAAGCAAGACAGTACAGATCAAAGTAGAATAACCACAGGAATGCAAGAGCAAACTTTTAGCTAAGGACTAAGTTTATAGGGTTAAATACTGGCTCAAACCTTCTCTATTGTTTTTCTTACCCTCTATTACTAGGTAGACTAGGTATTACTAACTAATGAAAAAAATGCAGTTCAATTTTTTTTTTTGTAAAAATAGAGACCAGTTTCTAAAAATATAAGCTCTTTTCCATAATCCTATATTATAAAACAGTAATCTACTTAGTAGTAAATTATTTTAAAATACTAAAAATAATTTCAAAAATATAATCGTTATTAACCAAAGACGAAAATTTATATATGTATACATGAATCTAAAGAAATACTAGGTATCCGTATTTCGTACTGTACATACATACATTTTAACAATTCTTTTCCCGTTAAGTACAAGATTGATACATTGTAACGTTAAGAATTGAAACAAAGTCTGATTCAAGTATATTTTCCAGCCAAATATTAAACATAATATATAAGAGATTTCTGTTGGTATGTAAAGCAGAGTCAATAAAAAAGTTCTCGAGAATCAGAAACGAAATAAATTTATATTGTATTGTTGAGAAAAATATATTTCTTCTACTGGATACAACTTTATCTTGGCTACTATATCTTTTTATCATCGCTCGCTGAACATATTGTCTTTATACGAAATGAGAGAATTTATGGGTCGGAAATTGTGTGTTTCCTGTGTGTATTTTAATTCTTTATCAGAATTAAAATTGATGGGGAAATTTTTTTGTAAATACAATAAAATGTAATTATATCTTTATCACATAAAAAAAATCCCTTTTTTTCACTCTTTTTTGAAGTTTTGTATTTTAACTTTATTATGCATTTTGAGAGACAGATTTTTAAAATAGGATATCTTTCACCGATTGAAATTAAATTTAACGTTTACAATTATAACATTTATTTGTTTAAAAAAATGCATTCAGATTAATAAATTTTATTAAAATCTTAAATTAATACGGTAATGAGAAAATAATTCTCTTTCAGGGTGAGATTGCTTTTCATAAGTGAATTTGTAAATTTACATTAAAAAAATGTATGTTGTAAAAAACAGTTTTTTATTTCATTCGTTTATAGCAGTGGTCTTCGAACTGTGTTCCACGGAACCCTGGGGTTCCACGAGACATACCCAGGGCTCCATGAATCACAGTAAAAAATCGAAAAGAAAATTATAAATGTATGCGAAAATGAATTCACGTTCTTTATGAAGTTTATATAACCACAAGTATCTAAGGCTCATCCCTGTTATTAAAAAAATGAAAATTTTATTTATACATTACATTAATTTGAAATAGTATTTTAACCTTTATTATAATGTAATAAAAGACTACCTTAAAACATTTTTTCTTTGTACTATCGACTAGATTGTGAATATTCTATTGTTTACAATACCAGGATTCCACGAAATAGTCCCCTCAGGGGGCTCACCTTCTTTAGGTGGGTACGGGTGTCACAATCCCGAGGTACCCTAGTGATCTTTTCCTTTTCCCAAGGGGTTTACTATCTTTGGTAAACACGGGTGTCACGACCCCGGAGTACCCCAGTGATCCTTCTCTATTTTTGACCCTCCATCTTGTCATCCAACTTCTCCTTTTCTTCTTTTCCCGTCCAGACCACAGACCTATGAATATTTGGCGCAGTATAGCCAAAACTGGCTCTTGCGCCATAAAACACCAAACTCATCATCATCATCATCCACGAAATAGTTTCATATTTGTTTGTACAATGTATTTTGCAAAACTAAGTAGTTTTTTTTAATAGAAAAGATACCTTTTTTTTTCATTTGATAATAAAAAATACCCATCTATAATGAAGGAAAGTGAGCAACTTATTGGCATATCAACAGATTTGGCTTTCAAATCTAAACTTAAGCAAAAACTGCTCCTACATTTTAGGTTACAAATCCAAGCAAAATACACACAGTTATAATCATTTTAATGGCTTTCAGAACAATGTGTTTAAATGAAAAATATTTCTCAATGGGAGTGGATACAAAAGAAAATACGAAGACAAATAAAATGTAGTGCCAGTAATTTCAATAGTCCTAACTTCGACAGTTTGTGTAAAAAATGCAAGGACATATCCTAGATATTCTGGAAATATAATGCATGGACAAGTGACACTTGGATCACAAATTAACGCTATTAATGTGTTAATAAATTACATTAAAACTACATTAATATTTTCAATAACAAATACAATTTTTTTTATTTGTATTTACATAAAATACCTATAAAATGTTGATCTACTTTAAATAGTATGTAAAGACATATTTTTCCGAGGAATGGGGAGGAGGGAGTTTCCCCGAAAACACACCTTCTAAGGGTTCCGAGAGTTGAAAAAGTTTGAAGACCACTGGTTTATAGTAACTCCAATATGCAATCCTTCTGTAAGTATTATTTCAAAGGATTATCAATTTGATCCTTTTTACCCATTGTTGATTGGTCTTAGAACTCATTTACATTATTATTTATTTATTTATTCGCCTTTTACTTCGGTCTTGAAGTATTATGTTTTTCCATGACGAATATAAATGATGAATTTTAAAATTATTTTTACGAAAATCATTTTTTTCCTTTCAATTCTCTACCGGATCTGAAGAGTGTTATAATTTATGGCTCTACATATTTATCACAATCTTACACACATTTTATATCCTACTTATATTTTTATTTAATTAATTACACTCCGAATGTGCTGAGGTGAGATCTGGGATCTCAAGATCCGTGATCGCCACGAAATCCCCGCATATTCATCTCGCATTACCACCGAAAGCGGCGGGTGAGAAAAGTTGATTTCTCCATTCCCGATCAAACCCAGAAGCCCGATCGTAAAGCATTGCACAAAATAAACGCTTTTTAAATTCTTATGGTTTTCCGTGTGTTGTTTGTTATGTTTATGGCTACCTTTGGCGGCGAGCGGCTTCCCTACCGACCGATCGTAACTTAAAGCGTCGGGGGCCCTTTTTAAGGGGACATAACATTTACCCCCAAAAATTTTTAATTTAATGATTTTAATATTTTTTGGTTGCCTTCCCTTGATGAACATTTAAACATATTTTGTGCTCAAATTTTCATAAAAAGCAGCCATGTAATTTTTAAGGCTTAAAATTTTTTTAAAGTGATTTTAAAATGCTACCCTCCTACAAATTTGATGTACATGCATGAAATTTGATTTACAACAACGTCAAACCATGTATAGTAAAAGTTGGTATGGGTTTTGTGATAACGTGATTGGTATTCTTACAATATTTTTTTATGAATGTTTATTAAAATTTTTTAAAAAATGTAAAAATTCTGATTTTAAATTTTTTTAAAAAAAATAAATATTGTTTTGATTAAAAAATGCATACCAATTTTTGTTACATGTACTTTTGGGGGAAAGGTAAAAATTTTTCAAAGCTTGGTGCAATAAAAAAAAAGCCTTACTTTTTAAAAAATGAAGAAAAATAGTTATTTTATTTTTCGATAACATTTTAAAAAGTTTTGATTTGCCATGGGGGATGTGAATAAAATGGAACGTAAAAGCTATCATAATTCTGCGTTTTAAGTTTAAGCTCAAATTTTGTGGGGTTATAAGAAAAGTATATAAAAAAATTTGCTAAAAAAATTAAATTTGATTTTTTGACGATTTTTGGTCAATTGAATCGTACTGTGTCCCCCTTTAAGAAGGAAAACCCATTAACACTCAAATCGCGCCTAAACCAGTTTTGGAAGCCATATTTCAGAGAACGTGCAACTCAAGAATCTTTATAGATATCCTTTTCCGCGATAATGACACTTCTCTGGGATGAACATCCCCTCCTTCAACACATTCAAAGCCACTATTTGCAGGTCACCTTGCTCACCTGGACTCGAGTTTCGGACTTGACTGTCACTCAGAACTGCTTTTCTTTTTCTTCTTTGTGAATTTTTCTTCTTGTTTGAACACGGAATATTTTCTTTATAAAAATCTTGAAGATCATTTGAGATTTTTGATGAAGCAGCATTTTCGTCATGAATCGGAAATGATTCGCCGGTTCACAGAGATAGTTCTTTTTGATTTCAGGTAGGCTTAAAGTCGATGCTTCTCAAACTTACAATATTTGAGACTCAATTTTCAATCTTAATCTTCATAGTGCCATCCTTCCATTCAATAACAATGTATTAAATTCAATAATAATATACTTTGACGTTAAAGCTTCAGTATGACTTTAACTATAAACCATACAAATTATCAAGATAATTATTAAATTTTGTGTATAATTTTATGACCTGCCCATGGATTCACTGGTAATGATGAAACCTGTTCTCAACTTAGTATTGTTAAATTAATTTTCAAATAAATTATGCAGTTCTGATACATTTATAAGTATATTATAAAAGTGCAAGTGTGCATTTTATTTTTTTTATTAAATCAGAATGTATTTTGTTTTGCTTCTTTTCAGTAAATTAATAATTTTTTAAAAATAATCTGTTGTTTTCGACTTTTCGAAGTGCTCGCATCCCCCCTCATGTTGGGTTATCTTGGCACAGGGAAGGGGGGGAAGAAGGTGTCCCACAGTTTGAGAAACGCTGTTTTAAATGATAATCGTTTTTTCTTTCTTTTTTTTCTTTTGTTCACATATAGAAATTCTACAGAAAATATCAAAGATTGTTTTTGATTTTGTAACCAAAGTTTTCATCAGATATTTTTAAATACATGAAGATTCACAGAAATGATTAACCTTTTTTTGAAGCCTGTAAGTTTTAATATTAACCCCTTTTTACTTGGTACTTTCGCTTTTTTTTAAATTCAGAATGTTACTAAATTCTAAATTATTTGCGATTTTTAGTAGAAACACCCGTTTTTCTTAACTCAAAATTTAACATCGATATTTTTTGTTTACGTTGATTTAAGGCACGCCTAAAAGTGGTTTAAACTAAAAGATTCTTTATATACGTTTCACCTTAGAGTTGTAGCGCTGGGAGAGGAATTTTGGTGACCAAATCACCCAGCCATACGAAGAGAGAGGTTACTCTAGGAGAAAGGTGTGACTATAATAAATAAATTTACCCATATTTGGCGAGGCGAAAAAAATGCTCTTGAAAACTTTGTTTTAAAATTATGTAGGGGATTTTTATTAATAGTATAATCCCTTTTATTTAATCAGGGTATTTGGGGTTTGCATTTTCAAAAATGTTTAAAATATTGGTGGTAACTATCAAGTCGCAAAGCAAATGGCGTTGATTTGGCGTGATACTTTGGAAGAATGTAATCTTGAAAACCAGTTTTCAATAAATGTTATTTGTCAATAAAAGTCAAGTTGTTGTTTTCGAAGCTGTATTTCGTTCGCAGATATTAAGAATAAATGCTTTTAAGATGTGATTTAGCAAGCCTTATCTTTTAAACGCACAATTTCTATAATACATGATACTTTTAACAATTTTTGTTTAAGCTTTGATTTAAATTCCAAAACTAGTTAAGGACTGCTGCTCAAAGCAGATTCTTACATTCCCTACCTTTCCCAACGCTGCCAACTTGAGGTGGAACAGAGTATAGAAAAGCCTTAAAGATTATTTGAAACTTGTGATGAAATTCTGGTTGTTGACTTGACAGAAAAAGCAAAAACGGTTCCTTGCCATTTTTAGCTTATTGTGAACTTCAAGAAGTAATAGTCGTGTAATTTATTTATTTTTTCTTGATGGGTTGTAAAATAGGGTTTAAAGGAGTCTAGATATTTTATAGGAATCATTCCTATTTTTTTTTTTTTTGTAGTAAATACCAGGTAGTGTGAAATTTCTTTTCACAGATTAATGTAAAATGATATAAATATTTGTATCGTTAATAATAAGATAAAGTAACCCATAAAGCACATTGAGAGAATAGACTTTTCCTAGTTTTTCTCATAAAAAATTATTTTTATAAAAACTTTTTCAGAATGTAATACATTCTCCTTAGCACTTAACAAAGTGGTATGAGACTTCATATAACACAGTTCCAGCCACAGTTAATTTTCAGGTACAAATGTCATAGAATCTTAAACTCAGGGAAAAAAATTCGTATTCGTTTATTCTTTTCAAAATGTTAAAATTGCGTCTTTTGAGATGTTTTCCCCTCTGACCAAAATAGAATTCCGTATTGCAGTTGCTGAACCGAAAATCCTTTTGATTGTTCATTATCATATAAATAAGACCGTGGGATTCATTTTGTAGATATTATTTGCAGCTGGTACTTGACTATACTCAATTCCTTTTCGGATGATTTGATTCCTTGATCAGATTTTATTTAAAGAACAATTTGCTCCGACGTAATTCGTTCGGAAATTGACTTCTATGCTGAAGTCTATTTAGTTTAGATTTAAAAATCCGTTTTGACGCAATATCCTCCAAATGTATGAACTTTTCTAATTCGCTCTGTTCCCTAGCGCGTCTCACTTTGATGTAGATTGGTTGACACCGAATATATTTGAAAGACTCAATCGCATTTTAGCACAACTGTTGTGTGATCCGTAGTCGATCAGACCATTTTACGCTGAATACTTTCTATCTCATTTTAACTGAACAACGTGGTGGGTAATGTCATAGACCTGCATATTAAATGCAGATGGAAGATACGGAGTATCAATTGAATCTGGAAACTGGAAGTATTAGGACGATTTTGAAACGGTAACACACACACAGGAATTTTCAAGCGGGGGAATCGGGTCAAAAGTTCATATTCTTGTATTGCGTAACCCTTTTGATTTTACGTGTTTCAGCAAAACACAGTAAAAAACTAATTATTGAATAAATAGTAGCATTAATTAATAAAATTAATCATTAATAACAAATGCTTAATTAAGGTATTAAATGCACGTATTATAGCACCAAATTATAATCAATCGGGAAAAAATAGCAGCTTGGGGGAGGATCCGGACCCCCAGGACCATACACAATAGACATAGACCATAAATAATCATTTAACTCATTTAGTAGAAAAATAGCCATCTGTCGAGCCAGTTTATGAGATTGTGAATCGTGAGCATTTATTAGTTTCAAATGACCGTTTGTACGAGTATTTAACAACATATATCTACTGCGTACTGTCTACTTTTAAGCATCACAGGAAGGGCTTACCTTTGTATAGGGCCCATAAGATATCCCTGGTGTAGAGTGCCTCTGATAAAAGCACCGCGTGCCATAGGCTGCCGACGCCTGCTCTAGCCTAATCACTGATAGGCTACAAATGATACAATTATAGCGGAAGAATCATTTTTCTCTCTCGACGCGTTGACTCTAAATTTACCTCGAGACTTTTTTAGAACCCACGACCCTTTTTGAAACTTAGCTTCGCTTCAGATTAGCGAATCGACAAAAGCAACTCAAAGCTGTTTTTACAATAGTTGTTAGCTTCAAACATTAAATTGAAGAGATTTCTTTTTCTATGGGAATGGGCCCTATTGAAATGCAGACTGTGTTGGAGATTTCATTGTGCAGTGTTTCTCAAAATGGCTCACACAGGTATTCGGTCTACAGCCTTATCAAAAATCTACAGAACTAGAGGTCAGAAGCTAGGACATGCAGTGACCTTGTCTTAATAGCATTACACCCCTTTTAAGCGCGCGGACCAGTAATTTCTTACGGTCCCAGTGGCGTGCGTGCTTCCACACTTGCATTTCCTCTTCTGCCAGACTGCGATTACTCAAAAGAAGCATGCGATTATGCAATGTAAGAAAATATATTCTGTTCCACCCTCTTCTCTTCGAAGCTCATTCTCCTAATCCGCCATTTTCTGCAATCGACGTCATTTATGATGTTTCCAACCCCCCTCACATCTCGCGGGCGTTCTTAAATACTTCGAAATGACTGGAGAGGGGGTTGGAACTCACTGATTTATGGTCTTCAAGTCTTGACTGATTAACGCTCAGACTTAACGACTTGTGTTCCACAATTTTTCGTTTGGCGCTTGTGGTCCTCCCTACTTTAACATCCCTTCTTTTTTCTTTCTATATTTTTAGCCCTCTCGACGAAGATAAGAAGGAGGAAAAAAGTAAAGGAGGGAGGAATAAGGAATAGTCAGGAAAAAAAGAACAAAGAATGGTAGATTATGCTATAGTGTTATGCCTGATGAGGGAAATTTTCTTTCTTTTGTATGCGAACGCTGTTCTTTTATGCGGTGAATCATCGAAAAATAGGGAGGCAGGTGGTTTTTGTTTATTTGTTTTTGTTCGGTTTTTTTTATTTACTATTTTATTTTGCTCATTTCATTCGAATGCATTTCGTTCCGATGCCATTTTTGGCTTATTGTTTTGGTTTTTTTCGTGGTGTTTTTTCTCGAAATTTAATACAGGTTATAATTGTCAGTTTTGATTGGATTTTGCAAAAGTTTATTATTATTAATAGTGGGTGGGTAGTTATTTTCTATTTTTGAATTTCAATTTTCTTTTCCGTTTCCCGACGACGTAGTTGCATATTCAGAGATGAATTGTCAGATTAAAGTTGTTTAATGTTCGTGTGTAAAAAACCGTTTTAATTTAATTAAAGCACCCAGGATTTATCACTAAAATTTTACTTAAGCGCATTTGGATATTAGTGTGTAGTCGTATTCGTAGAACACAATATATCCATTAAAGTCTTTTTAAAAGAATTAGAAATTGAAATATATAGTTTTTCAATATTTTTTGTTTCTTTTACCCTGGAAAATATACTGGCATTAAAATGAATGACTTTACGTATGGCACAATGATACAAATTACTAAATATAATGTTTGTAATCCAAAGTATTTAAAAAATTTCTTTTTTAATTTTAATAAGAAATAAATTTGAAGATTTTAAAAGAGAACCTATGTATGTTTTTTGTTATATGTGTGTATATAATGCATATAGTATTATGAACATAAAATTATTAGAAAATACTAAGTATATATAATACTTTTTCCATATTACAAAAAATATATTCTTTATCATTTTCAATAAAATAATGTTCTGTATTTGGACAAAAACTAGATTACATTTGACAGAAACAACGACAAAAAAAGTGACAATGATCTATTTTGAAAAAATTTATAAATTCCCTATCTTTTAATCGAGAACAAATTCTAATAACGATGTTATTATACCAAATAGGTATACAGAATATATATATAAATTAATAATATACTTTAAACAATATTACAAAAAAGTCATGTAAATAAGTAATTGGCAAAGAAAAATAGCGTAAATTTAACAAAGCGCAGTTATTTAAAATTTCATATAGAACAAATTTTATACAACCGATTTAAAAAACGTACATTTCAAAGTATTATTCTTATATATGATGCGCCATATCGCATAAGAAACGAAATGTAAAATTTCTTTCTTTCATCTAATTCCCAGGAATTTCAAGCTTTATTTACTTTTAAAATCTATTTTGATATGAATATAAATGAAATGTAAAGAGTAAAAGATTATTTATATAGATAAAATACTTAAAATACTATAGAGTGTAGGTGAATGTGGAAATAAAAGTTTGTGTGGGGTATTTTATGATATACGTATGCATATGGTATACGTATTGAGTAATACTGAAAAAATCGTCAACTATTTTATTAAAAGAAATTATTATATTCATGAATATTATACATAAATTTAATTATTATATTAAAAATTTGTTTTCCCTCTATTCTGTCTCTATTACAAATGTATTTAGACAATGGTTCACACAAGGAGGATTCCCCGGGTCCGGACCTCTTCCATAGCCCTCGATTTTTTTCCCGATTGATTATAATCTAACGTATATAATACATAAAATTTAATCAAGTATTTGTTATTAATAATTAATTTTATTAATTAATGCTAATTATTTATTCATTAATTTATTTTTCACTCTTCATCCGAAAATCCCGTTTTCCGAAATCAGCAAAATCAAAAGAATATGTTGGGCGGCGTATTGCAGCATGATACAAGAATGGGAGACTTTCGACCCTGGACCCTCGCTCTCCCACTCCCCTTGAAAAATTTCTGTGTGTGCCACTATATTCAGATACTTATTAATTTTAATAGTAACTCTTGATTTAATTGTATTGTTTGACTATTTGGGAAACCCTATTTTTCAAAAGCTATAAATGGATAATATTTATGATATTTAGTGTTCTTGATTAGAAAATGTATATAAAATTGTTTTAAGAATAGTATTACAATAAAAAAATTTTTTAACACATATTTTGACAAAAACGAAAATAGAATGACCCATTTTCAAAATATTTTCCTTTTGTGAAAAAAAGCTTCTATTATAATAATATTTTGCCTGTATATAGCTGACCCTGTACAGAGGCTCAACTAGAATGTTTTAATATAACTTAGAAGTGGTTTATCCATGTTTTACGACAAAGAGGGGAGAAATTTAAAAAA
>BMAV01007967.1:0-89104 GCA_019973955.1 Trichonephila inaurata madagascariensis
AAAAAAAATGGATCGTCTTAAAGTTTTGATTTGGGGCGTCGTACAGCAACTGTACGTTTTCGATGCGGGTACTGTCAACTCACTGCGTTATAGGGATGAAATCCTGGAAACCTATGTGTGGTCTTACTTGGTGCTATGGGTCTGGACTACATTTTTGTGGAAGATAATGAGCGGTTACAGAGAACTCACATTGTTGAGGAATTTCATGAAGGAGTGGATATTTGCCATATGAATTGGTTCTCGCGGTCTCCGGATCACAATTCTATTGAATATGTTTAGGATGGTCTAGGAAAAGCCCTTTTTGAGTGTAGCTCCCCTCCCAGCACCTCCCCAGGAAAGTCCCTGTTTTGGAAAAATGAACTTTGTTGCTACAAATACTTATTTACACCCCCATAAACAGTACAGCAGCTCGTTGTGAGGCTTGTATAGTAGTTCTGGCCACTTTCCCATTTACATTGACTTTCTGGGGGTAAACATTTCTCTGATTCATGATTTCACACTTTTTGTTATGACTCGTATCATAATTCACAATTAAAATCTTTTCATATTGTTATGTTGCTATATTTCAGGGATAGGCATAGATTTGATCAAGATTGACCGGTGGACCAGCAAGACATTTTGATGTGACTGCCTTTACTAAAACATAAGACGTGCATACTAAAAGATATATATATATCTATGGAATACAGGTGCCAGCTGGCCCCAAAATCAGTTTTTTCACAATAACACTATTTTCAAGCAAAGTTCGAAAAACAAAAGTACAGTCGTAAAAAGCCCTCAGTGCGAAGGTGCGAAGCTATTAATGTTCACTCACTCACTCACTCGATAAGCAAGCTTAAGACACATGTATCTTCAATGGATGCGAACGATGTCACTTAATACGTTTAACCCATTTTGGTGGAAAAGTTATGAAAAAAAAAGGAATTTTTTTCCCCCACGCGCTGACTGAAGGGAGAAAATGGGGGTTTGCTCTTTCCGCGATAGCAGGGGGTTGACTTTGAGACATCATCCCACCCCGTGCTTTAAAGGGTGGGTTCAAAGAGTTGATGTCCCCCCGATGCCCCCGTGAATTGACAGTGAACAAATATAAGTACATAAGTCGGTTTTAGATTCATCAGACCATGTATGTCTTCTGCAAGCTGTATTGAATACTTTCACCCACCCGGTCCCCCAATCACTTACTTTCAAATTTCTCGATAATTTATTTACTTCGTTTTTTTGTAAAAAATTGTAATCTGTCATAAATTAAAAAGAAGGTATCAATGTCGAAAACAAGTGTTAAGAAAAGAAAACATTAAGAATTGTCACACCTATGCCACACCTTAAAATATTAGAAGTACACCATAACCTGTAAAAGTAAGCCCATCCCTGCTATATTCTTTTTAACATTGCAATGTGTTTCTCAGCTAAATTTTGTGGCAACGCAGTAAATAATTCACCAGTTTTCACAGATTTTATGTTTATGGCCTTAAGTAGGACATGAGAGAATGTATACTTTCCAAGCCTCTTTTGAAATTTTATTGTTGTATAATTAACAGTTGGATGAATTATTATTATGACAATGCTATTTATTCAGAGAACGCACCATAGCTATGCATATTACTTGATTATGATTTAAAGGGAATATCTGAGGACTCTTTGTATAAGCCAACTTGGGTTACCACTAACAAAGTGCTTCTCAAACTTTGAATACTGGCGTCCCCCTTTTCAATCACAATTTTTATCGCGACCCCCTTATACATTAATAATGTACTGAATGCAATAATAATACACCTTGACGCTAAAGCTACAATACGCGATCTTAATTATAAACCGTACAAATTAATAACATAAGTCAGTGCTTCTCAAACTTTCAATACTGGCGACCCACTTTTCAATCATAATTTTTATTGCGCCGACCTTGTTCAATAATAATGTATTGAATGAAATAATAATGCACTTTGACGCTAAAGCTACAAATCTATCTTAATTACAAACCATATAAATTAATAAGATAAGTATATTAAATTTTTTATATGTAACTTTTAAGTAATATATATATATATATATATATATATATATATATATATATTTCTCGAATTTTTAAATTAGAACAGATTGTAAAATGCGGTGGCTGCTTTCAAGACAAAATATAGACCTCAGCCAAATATATAGAAAATGCACTCAGAGTGTCAATTTCTAATCGTAAGCCTTCCTTTGAAAAACTTTCCTCTGCAAGACAAGCCCACGGAAGTCGCTAATACTTATTAAATAGTTTACTTATATTGTACTTGCTCTTAATTTAGTATAAATAAATTAGTTATAAAATACCTTGTGCAGCACTGATACATTAAAAATATACTGTCTGAAGTACCCGCTCTTCGAACGAGTTCATTTTTTAAAAAAACTAAAACATTCTTGATAAATAGCTGAATTGTCAGAAGAGTAAACCCAAATACGCGACAATGTTTACGAAAATGTAAAATGATATTTTATAATGAATGCTCATATTATAATTAGTTTTAAGCGAACTGTAATTTTAAGCCTCACAGAAGTAGCATTTAGAACTAATGTTAAACAATGAAAAATAATATAAAATTCGAATGAAGAGTAATAGTGTTATTTTTAATATTTAAAGCTAGAAGACTTCAAAATGTTTTATCCCGGGGGCAGACACACACTCGATACTAGCGTTAAGGCGGTCACTTCACGAAAATCGAATTAAAAATCGATTTTTCAATTGTGATTGAAAAATAAAATACCATTCATTTTCTTTCTAATGCAATTTAAATTTTTGCTCTAGCTGAATTAGAAGTATTTTTAATAGTTTTTTAAAAAGTTGTTAACATTTGTCAAACCCCAAAAAAATCTGACTGCCCGCCCCTTTCAAATCAAAACAAAAGACACATGCTACTTTTCAGCCTTTTCAAATAGTTTAAATTAATCAAAAAAATTTTTTTGATCAGCAGCTTATTCGGGAAAAAGAAGTAAAGTGGAATAGTTGTAGCTGTTTTTTATTTTTTGGTAACCGTATGTTTTATTTTTTTTATCTCATGAAATACAACAATTTTTTGCTATCGTGTGAAATAGTTTTTTCCATAAAAAACAATAACGGAAAAAAATGTTTAAAAACTTTTTTAAAAACTTGGTTAAATAATAAAACGTTTAAAAATGAAATTTTGGGAAAAAATATATACAAAACCAAATTTTTCTATAATTAAACGTTGCATAACAGTCAGACGATTTCAAAAAAAAATAATTCAGTTTTTAAAAGAAAAGGTTAGGAAATTTTAAATAAAAGTATGTTTTTTTTTTGATTCATTTGAATGTTTTTTTTGAAATGACTGACATTGTACTGTTTTTCTTGTGCTTTGAAACAACATTAATAACATAAATAAATTTTTAAAACCCAAGGGTTTTCCAAAAATTTAGGCTAAAAAATTGTTAATATTTTTGTGATTTTTTGTGGTCTTATTCAAACATTTCTTAATACCGGGGTTTACTAAAACAGTATTTAAAATAAAAAAAGATAAAAAAATTATATAAGTGAACAATAGACTTTCATAGGGTGGGGTTAAAAAAAAAGGATTTAAAAAATATTTTTTCGGGTCATGAATTTGTCACTTACACAAAAAGGGGTTTTTGATTCCATCATACATTTTCGCAAAGGAAAAACAAAAATTGCCCTGGGGTTAGCTGCTGCCGAAACAATATCATTTAATAATGGATGCCAAAATGTACCTGTGGCTATCGATGGTCCCAAAACCTGGAGGAACCATATAAATGGATTTGTTACCGAGGGTTTGGGTTTTTGGACACTGGGAAAGTTTTTGGGATACTGAAATATTGTCGCGGAAATGTTTCATTTAATTTTTAACGGCAATGTAAAATATCGATAAAGGTGTTCGGCAAGTTACATTGTAAATATTGGGGAATATGGAAGTTGAAGAGGTTACTTCTTTTTTTTTTTTGTATTTTAAAAATCGCTCGCAGACATTACACAATTTACGATATACACAATATTTGGACTCTTTTGGGGACTCCTAAAGCATACAAAACATTTTTAGAATCTAAACCTCGAGATATGTCAAATTTTGGGATGGGAATGTTTGGTCATGTGTGTGTGTTTGAAAGTGATGGGGACATGACTTAAAGCTTTAAAAAATCAAAATTAAAGAAAAAAAGGCGGGGACAAAAATCTCTGGGAAAAACCAAAATGGCTTGACGGATGCAAAAAATAGAAAAAATTCAAAAGATACTATGTTTTGGCTATTCAAAACAACTCGTGAAAATTTGTTAGCCATAAGGCAAAACTATTTGAGCTATATTTTTTTGATAAAATTTTCCCAAAATTTGGTCTACGACACGGCTTACCCCCCAAAGGGGGGTGACTTGTGGTGTGGATATAATATGTCCTTACTGAAGGTTACACATAAAAGAATAAACACGACCCCTATTGCAATTAGAAATAGCATAAAAGTATTTAGGGTCTCTAATCTTGAACTTTTGTCTAATGTTTTCTTGATAAAACCTCAAAATATTTTTAGGGGTAACGGAAATGGTATTTGGGGGATAATTCCAAAAATTTGTATTTGTGAAAGTGGGTACTTCAAAATTTATTTTTTAATGAAGCTATATTTTTATATAATAAAGGGCTTAAATTACCTTAAAAAAAATTTTTTAAGTGTATTAAACATTAAACCCCTAGATTTCACAAATGTCGGGGCTTTCCCCAAAAAGTAGTTAGGTGTATTAGGAAAGCAAGAATGGGGCTTTTTTAAATTAAACCCCTTTTAGAATTAAAAACAAACAATTAAAATGTAACAAAAAGATGATTTTTGCAGATGACACAAAAGAAATCAATTTTAAAGTTCTGGTACGCATTGGTTAATAGTAAGTTTTTACTTTAAATCTCTTTTTCTAAAAATTTAAATTTCAACACAAAAGGAACATTTTTGAAAAACACTTTTTTTTATAGCCTTGGGAAAATTTGCCCTGTGTTAAACTTCAAAAAAATTTTTAAAAAGGCCAAAAATTAAAAAATTTTTATTAAAAAATTTAAAAATTTTCACCCTTTTTAAAAAATTTTACTGTTTCACATATGAATTTTTAAAAAAAAATAATCAAAATTTTTTTAAAAAAGCTCCCCCTTAAATTAATAAAAACAATACAATGAATGCACACACAAAAAATTTATGACTGTACACCATGCCCAAATTTTTTTTAAAAAAGTTCCTTAAAATTGGGGAAACATTACGGAGGAAAAGGGGAAAAAGCTGCGTGAAGTGACCCTCTTAATTTGGGCACGCGGGGTGATTAGTCACCCCAATCCTTTTAATAAATTTTTTTTATTGGACACGATAAAAACATGATTCAAATGAATAATTTTAATTTAAAAAAGTAAACTTTTCCTACTTTCAAAAAAACTTCTCAATTTTTTTTTTGGTAACAAATAAACAGTTTTGCCAAATTAACCCATTTTTTCATGATATTTTGTCCCATTTTCTGCTAAAAAATTTTGTAAAAAAAGTTTTTTATTATGCTTTATATGTTTGAGAATCATAAAAATAAGTCTTGGCCAAGTAATCCCCCTTTAAAAATGCGTGGTTTTCCAAATATCACAAAACTCTTTTTTCATGGAAAAAAAAACAACAAAAAATACATTACCTTTCCCTTCCCCAAATGAGAAACAAACGCATAAGAGGGGGTCATAACTAACTGTACTAATAACTTAGAAGGTCAAACAGATTAACAGCAAAAAAAAAGATTATAGCTATTAAAGTGCAGCATTTCAAAAAAAAATCACAGTGATGAATTTTTTTTTGTTCCTAAATTTTTTTTTTCTGGGCCTGGGATTTGTTTTTTTTCTGAAAAAAGTAGTAAAAATCACTGATCATGAGATTACAGCAATCAAATAAAAAGTTTTTTTATTTGGTTTTGGGATCAAAGATAGCTAATTAGGTATTGAAAGTTTTTTATTTTTTAGGAGAGCATGACTTTATATCGCCTATAAATTATATCCCGAGTAAAAGTGCATTTTTTTTTATGTCTGAAAGGGATTTTTTTTTTGATTCATTCCAGTAAATTAAATAATTTTTAAATCTTTTATTTTCGATATGCTAGCGCCCCCTCGTAGGGGTATCGCGCCCCCTAGGGGGGAGCGCCCCACAGTTTGAGAAACACTGCACTAACAGAATGAGCAGTCAGTTGCGACCCAGTTATGAATACAAACTACCTAAGTCCCCTCATACCTGTCGTTTAGAGCAGTGGTCTCCATCCCCCGATCCGTGGATCAAATACTACTGGTCCTCACAAGAAACATTAAATTATTTTCATTTTATTTACTGCGGCATATTTTTCTTGGGTTCGGGCTACTTTTTATGAAAATCACTTTATATTTATTTTTGGTGCAGCTATATTTTATTCTGAAGGCACGTTTAAATACCACATATTAAAATAAAATTATTAAAAACAAAACAATTTAAAATATAAGCAATCAACGTCCTCCCCCTCAACGCACCACGGTAAAATTATCCAACGTTGACCGGTCCGCGGAGATAAAAAGTTTGGGGAACACTGGTTTAGAGGAGCTAATGCACGCTGATTTAGACGAAGTTTAGTTCCTATATTTGCGGAGTCAGGAACTTTGAAGAGTAGAATAAGATACAAGCGACGCCTACGTCACTATCCTTTGCGACTAGCCCTCTTCTTTGCTTCGGAGTGCAACATTAAAAAAAAACTTTCAATCACGTTATGGAACAATCAGTTTATAGGATACATAATAACAAATAGCTATTGACTATGTAATAGATCGGTTATTTTCCAAACAAACAATACAAAGAGTTGGCGATTTTAAATGAATTTAATCTTCAAAGTTACGTTTCAGGGATGGAAATATTTGTAGAGATTTTTAATGCAATCGTAATCCAGAATAAACACACATGCGTAAACACTGTATAACATTTTTATTAAAATACCAAGCCGTTGATTAAAAAAAGCAAGTTTTTAAGTAATGCATGCAAGTGCAATGTTGTTTTCCCAACAGAAAATATTGCTTGTCCAATGAGAGGAAACATTTGACTCACCACCGTGTTTGAATAAATTTATTTGCGCTAAAATAAAAGGAAAATGCTGTTGTTGACAGTCATCTATCATTCTGATTGCTGACACACGTTGAAAGACGCCCGTGTAAAGTCAACCCACTTGTTTACTCGTTAAATAGCGATCAATTAGCATTTTGTGGACAGAGGAAGGAAAAAAAATTGCGTTTCTTTTCCTACTTTATTTTTCTTTCGACGTTTCGATACGAGAATTTGCACGCATAATTGACTGTGTTTGTGTTATACCCTGACTGTATATAATGAAATAGGTTTCAATATGTGGCACCACACATATTTTTGCAAAATAATTTTTAATAAAATTTCGATAGTCACGCATTATAATGTTGGTCCTTTATCGATTAAACATAAAAAAATATTGCCAAAGAAAACACTTTTTAATAGTTAGCCTTAACTGCCACTTCAATGAAGCCGTTGGAGTGTTAGCTAATGTCGGACTGTTCCAATCTGGCAAAGCAAACAATATAAAAAGTAGTTTATTCCAGATTTACAAGTATGACTAAATACTAGCAAATACGATTTTCAGTTACCAAAATAACATTTACAATTGTAAAAAATATTCCAAATATGAATACAGTAAATCATTAAATTATAAATGCATAAAAAATCATAAAGCTCAATTAAAAAATTAATAATAGTTATTTTTCGATGTAAAATATGTTCTATACTTTTATTATTTCATTTCTTAAGCTACATTCTATTTATTAAATTTCTGCTTATTTATTAGATTTTCTTAAATCTGATTCGGCTCGTGCAGTTGGGGAAAAAGTAAACAATGGGCTCAATTGTTCACTTCTTCCCCAACACAATTATGTGATAAAAACAAACACGTGCTCCCCATTGAATTCAAAACAGACGTTAAATTAATTGTACTTGTTGTTCTATTTGTTAAACTTAGATAAAATTTCAAGTTTCATGATTAGGTAAAAATGTTTAAATGTTATGAAAAAAAATTTTTTTAAAAAGATTTTTAAAATAAAAAAATAAAAAAAAAGACGCATTTACTTTTAAATAGACGCAGGAACTTTTAAATAAAATGCATTTTGTATACAATGTACTTTTTAAGAAAAAGTTTATTAAAAAAACAAAAGTTGGCAATTCCGAAGCGGGGGAACTGATTAGCTGGAAACACAAGATAGCTTTTATCGTGTGGCTATGATGTCACATGACTTATTGAATTTATTAACCAGAATCAAGTGATTATCATTATCCTGTGGCTATGACGTCACATGAATGTAGCCTATTATTGTCCCAATAATTAAACTAAACTCAGTGTCACAACAGTTCAAAAAGGCCAAGGCATACAGTGCCCATCTCAGTAGATGTGACCATGGGCACTAAGGTGTATGAGCAGATCTCCCGATCAGGTGGTCAGTCCCAATAATACTGCCGTCCAATTCCGCCAAAGTAAAAGACTTCAATTTCAAAAACGTCGTCAAATGCAAAACGATTTCCACTACTGGCTACATATCGTGGAATTTAGCGACGTCTTTGATTTGACGAAAAAGGTTGACGGTATAATACGTAAGTACTGAAATTTTAAATGATATGTTATAACATCAAACTTATATGTGTATAATAAAAAATTGCAATCACACAAATAAAGTCTGAAAAGCTTCGGCTAATGGATTGATTCACACGTCGCACATTGGAGCAACTCGAAGGTTATTGGCAGAATGCCCAAGAGGGGCTATATCATTCTAAATGTTTAAAAGCTACAAACTACTATTTCCCGGGAAACGAGCGTTTTGAACTCTATTTTTAATAATAAAAAAAACATTTTAAACTGAATAATATAAGTCTTAACAAAATTTGTTTCTATGTACAGGGGTGCACATAAAAGGCACAAAAGAAATATCGGAAAAAAAATAATCTTAAATTTGGAAAAAGAGCAAATGCAACAACGGAAATGTGTGACACTTTAATTTCTAAAATTATATCATTCCAGGGAAGGGGATTGTAACCTTGACAGATTCAATTTGCCTTCGCCTCTCAACACTGTATGTAAAAACATGGGATGTATTCAAATAAAATGCTTGGTAAATTTTAAATTAATAAATTCATTATTCTAATTGAAATCAGAACCACCCTCGGCATACATCTAAATTTCTGTTACGTTCGGAATGTGTGTCATGAGTAATTATTAATCCTATACAATAAAGCAACACGGCGGCTATTGAAGACGGACTGCGTAATTATAAACCAAGGTTAAATGCAAAAAAAAAATGACACCCGTGCTGGCATACCCCTTTTCAAAATAGGCCAACCGGAGAATCGTGGTCAATCGTGGCCACGATTCTATCGCGAAATATCTGTATTTTAACTTTAAACATTTTTTTTTTCTGCAAATGAAAGGTATAATTCAAGGTAAATGTTGGTGTATTATATTTAAATCCGACAGCGGTTGCGCTGGGCACGGAGTCAACCAGAAATCTTTAATTCTGGAAAAACTATTTATTTGTTACCAATAACCTTGTCAGTATCCACCTATATGGCAATCTTCATGGAAACTAAAACGCATTCGCTACATCTCTCTCTTTTTTGTGAGTGGTATATATTTATTTATTTATTTATTTTTTACAATCTTAAAGTACTTGGGGTAACTGAATTCTCCCCGTGACCAATTTTTTGTTTCAAAATATTTTGTATGAACTGGCTATATTTCCTCCTGTGAGCGACTTAGTGGTTTCGATTGCCGTGTTGTACGACTCATTATTATTTTAAATTAATAGAATATTAAAAAAAAAAGGAACTGTATTGGATGAGGTTAAAATTGATTAATCAAGGGAAGAACCAGATGAAATAATGGATGTTAATCATGACAGTGAAAGTAAATTTGAGAAAATTGATTATCATGAAACGTTTGAGTTGAAAGGAAAATTTTCAAACGTAATCTAAAAACTGCATCAAGAAAGATGTTAATCATTTAGACACACTGCACTCTGTCGAAGAGACAAGCTAGAAAAAAAATCATCGAAAAAGTCATCTTGTCGATCATCAAAGGACATAAGGATTATAATAATTTACACAAAACATGTGTGTGTGTGGTGACACTTTTGCCTGCAAATGTCATTCCTGTAATATTATGGAATTTTGTCTGTGATTTGTGTTCTTTATTAAAGTCACGCACATTTGAAACACTTTAGCTCAGCTTAATTCAACTTTTTTCTCAAATTATCAAAGAAAAATTGAAAAGTCCTTAAAAGTAAGTGAGTGTACTTTCGCTTAGTTAAATTATTCACTGGAATTACGATTTTTAGCGTACGCAATTAATATAATTATAAAATTGGAATTATTGGAATGACTTGATCACCCCGCGTGCCTTCTCCCAGGTTAAGATACTTAGATTTTGGTTTCCTTCTCATGTTTTAAAGCATTCAGTTGAACTGGAATTTTATATACAGGATTGTTTTGGATGACAATACGATACTTTAATGATAATGAATAAAAATTAATTACCACTTATTGTTGTGATTCTGTCCTAAGTATATACATATTTATATTAATTGTAACTATTTAATAAAAGTAGCTAAAATAAAATTTTTCTTTGTTGATCTAAGTAGGAATTGACTTAATTTTTTTTATATTACTTGTTTTAATTAATTACTGATAAGCACATAATATGTTTAATATAGCATACTGTAGATCTTTTTACCATTAAAAAGTAGGATATTAATATAATGGCGTGATTAATAAAGATTCATGATGTCGAAATCTATTTCGGTACAAACTTTCAAGATAGAAACTCCAAAGACAACACAAATCTTAAAACTGGAAACAAAGATAAAGAAAAATAAGATAAAACAAACTAAATCGCGCTTGGCGAAGACAAAATAACACTTTAACAACCTGTGAACAGAAATTAACGCTTTGACACTGAGTGGCGAAATCTCAAACAAAGTTCAAGAAACCGTGACGAATGACAAAAAGTAAAAAAAAAAAAAAAAATCACATTTAATGCTATAAAGGACTTTTCAGCTCGTTACACCGTCAAGAAAACATTCTTCAAACAAAAAGAAAAGGGTAAAAAATAGCGAGAAGGGGAAAAGATATGAAACCGAACAAAAATCCATTAAAAATAGAATAAAATACTAAGAATTCTGGGAGAGATTTCATTGTATGCGTCAGCTCGCTGTTCAGAATCATTGTTACGATTCCCGTCGAAAATTAAAGCATTCTTTTCACTGGAGAACTTCATTAGTGCAGGAAATCCTGAAGAAATATCCCTCGCCTAAAAATTCTTCCCCCATTCTTTATTCTTTTTTCCCGTTTTGAGTCTCTTAATGAGCGCCGATAAATAGCAGCATCCACCGTGACAGGGAAGGGAAAAAAGAAGGGAAAAAAGATACAAAAGGGAAGAAAAATCTCTGCCTCATAAAAAGGGGAACAATGACACTGCAGAGTACAAGAGAAAGTGCACAGGTGAATGTTAAGATATTCGGAGATCAGGAACTGATCGTTGAAAGAAAGATCCGAGATATATTTCCAGGATTGGGGGGTAGTTGCTTTCAAAGTGTCTACTGAATTTTCTCGAGTCTCTTCCTGCCGTTTTATTAAGGATGACATACGGTACTTATGTGATCCGGTTTAGGAGAGGGAATAGCATATATCCATCTTGAAATATGCTTATATTTTTGGAATTTTTTCCTTCAATTTTCAGATCCTCGCATATATGTCTCTTAATTGTCCTCGAACGTATAATTTGGGTTAAAACTCATGGTTTAATTTTTTCTCACTTTTTTATTATTAAATTTATTTCAGTTCTTAAAAGAATTTTTTATTTTTAAAGAAAATTTATTTCTGTAAGAAATAATAATGAGAATTCTAAAGATATAACTAAAGAACAAAAACTGATAGTATCAATTTAAGTTTCCGAAATAAATTCTTTTAACTTTTTAACGGTCGCCTAATTTTGAAGGAAATAGTCATAAAAGTGCTTTTTTTTGTATTCAAGAAAATTATATAAACCTAAATGTATGTTCCATATATATATATATTTAAATTTTGGGTAAATTTTTAGCTTGAAATACAGAAAATTAATTTTTAAGAAAAGTCAACGTTTAGGGTTACTATGATTGAATGTTGGTTTTTCGGCAAAGAGAAAAAAAAAAAAAAAAAACATGTGTTTTAAATAATACAGGAGAAAATTTTTACTCTAATGGATGACGTAAAAACACAAAAGTAATTTTTTCTTGTGAGATAAATTTCAAAGCATGAATAAAAAGGCCAACATCACAGGTAACAGTACAAATCCATCTTCACTGTGCTCCCAGATTCACTCACCGAACTTTCAAAAAATCAGTTATTTCAGAATCACTAGCTGATCCATTTATACTTAAGGTAGAATCTGATTCACTTCCTGACGAACTCCATAATGAAAACAGTATTAAAAAATACATATATTTTATCACAGTAAGCAACTCACGTGTATTCACGAAAAGCGGAACTGAGTAACTAAGCTAAGGTTACAGAAACATATCGATAATATATGTTTCATTGGGCTAACATCTAGTTTAAAATAAAATAAGTATCTCTAAATACGTTATTATATCACAATCTGGTTCTGTCATCTGGTGAAAAATAAACATGATTCCGGGCATAAGAAACAGATAGTTTTAATCCTTTTAGCGCCTTACTTTTGAACACTTCAGCCCCGAAATATAACGGGCGCGAGAAACAGAAGGGGAAATTTCACACTGTGATCTTGACGGGAGCGAGAAGGAAGGGGTTAAACATAAAAATAAAATTTAAATACATAAAATTAGTGAATTCGTTATTCGTGTCCCAAATAAACATTTTTGAAAGTTTGCGAATTTTTCTCTGCTTTTAATTTGAAATTATCTTCCCTTTTATTGCATTGAATTAGTAAAGAAATTAAAAAAAAAAATTCTGTTCAAAAATTTGGTTTTATAAGTTCTATGCCATTTACCTAAAGGCAAAATCGTAAAACATACGATCAACAAATAAATACGGTGACCTATAGACAGTAAAACATTTATTACTTTCGATTCTTTGAACAATTTTAGCTTTATTCTTACTGAAATATAGTTATCTATGTAAAAATAATCGAATTCAAAAGAACTAGTTTTAAAGAAAACAACACCTCTTACTCAAAATATATTTGTATAAAAAATTTCTGGTAATTTTTATTAAATAATTTGAAATCAAGCGGCCTCATATTCCATAAATACATGGCTGCGGTAGCCCATTGATCAAGGTATCGGATCATGGCAGACATGTCATGAGTCCGAGCCCAGTACCACTAAAGACCCACCGTATAGGGGAACGATGCACGTTAAATCTGTCGAGAGCTCAAACGTCCTCCCGTTGGTGTGGTAGTTAGGAGAGGGGCGGCTCAGGTATTGTCACATCACTCGACCATGGTTCAAAATTACGTGGTCCATCGCCAAAAATCCTCGTGTAGCTGAACAGTGCGACGTTAATACTCACTCACTCACTCAATTCCATAAGTACACTATGGATTTTGATTTGATTTTAATTTACGTCGCAATCATTCATAAAATACATTTTAAAGCGCTCCATTGAGCTGAAATTTTATATACATGATTATTTTGGATGACAATACAATAATTTATTTATAATTAATAAAAAGTAATTGATTAAAACTAATTATTTAAAGAAATACAAATACAGCCACGTTGGCATCATTTTTGGTGACTTGTGTCAAAACTTGAAAAGGTTTTTTTTCTTCTCACATTTTAAAGCATTCATTTGAACTGAAATTTTATATACACGATTGTTTTGGATGACAATACAATACTTTAATGATAATTAATAAAAATGAATTACCACTTAATGTTGTGATTCTGTCCTATGTATATACATATTTATATTAATTGTAACTATTTAATAAAAAGTAGGTAAAATAAAATTTTTCTTTGCTGATCTAAGTAGGAACTGACATAATTTTTTTTTATATTATTTGTTCTCAATTAGCTTGACTAACAGCAGAAAATGTATTTGACATTAGAGCATTTGATTAATACAATATCTTCATTTTCAAACATTCTTTTGTCAATATTATGGTTGAAGTACACAATCAATATCAGAGAACTATTACTATAATTACTCAATTGTAATCATTACTTTTCATTGTCAACATGTGGTACCTGAAGCCTATTATTTCAGAAACCATGTTCGAAGAAAACATAAATTTCCCATAACGAAAATGCAAGACAAATGCTTCAAACTATTTGTGTAATAAATCAAAAGAAAAAAAATGAGAGCATAACCAGCCAATAAGCGATCATTACCACAAAGTTTCTTGAGAAACACAATCAAACAAAATCATCAATAACCAATCTGGATCGATAATAGGATATTACATCTTGAGTGGGCTGACATTAGTTGCGTGTCAGCATTTTTCTCCAAAGAAATGTCGCCAATGCCACAAGATAGAAATTGATGACGTCCACTCTCATAACGAGCCATCAAGGCACACAAAACATCAACTATTACGCCCAAAATAAAAACCACAGCAAACAACCGAACCTTCACTTTTCAGCCAACGAAATACCCGCATACATTGTGCCAAAAACTTCTGTAATACATCACTTCGTGGTTTGGCAATTTTTTTTCTTTCTTTACTACGGTGGATACTTTTTTTTTCCTGTTACCTCCGATGGTTATTGAGCGAGTGTAACTTTTCTTGGCGAGAGTGGATGGTAAATCTGTTTCCCTAACACGCCAAACGATGGAGACATCAATCATAATCGTAATCCTTCAGTTGAGGACGGTAATCTGACCAGTCTTCAAAGGCTGATCTTTGAAGAGGACGCACAGAAAGAAAGAGATATGTGTTTGGTGAGGTAACAAAGAAAAAGGGTTTGATTGGATGAGCAGGGCACGTGACCCGTCAACATCTTTGTCTTCGATAGAAAAGTATTTCAGGATGGATTAATAAATCTATGAAACATGTCACGTATTTTTTCAGGTTTTATGGTCTGTGTGTGATATATATCAACACACACACACACATACACAATATATATATATATATATATATATATATATATATATATATATATATATATATATATATATATATATATATATATATATATATATATCAATTTGTAGGAGTTTTATTGAATAATTAAACCTATGTTCCCTTAGTGATAAGCAATTAGAATCAAATCAAATATACAACCTTTTTATACAGAAGTATAGCCCAGTATTAGTATTCACTGTGACTTTTTGAATACATTGGCAGCAATTTAAGTTAGAAAATATAATACATCAGCAAATTCTTAACTCTTTAGCATTCTTAAACTGTTTTTTTTTAAGTTACACGGTTCAAAAGAGACTCCCTTTTTTTCTTGAAGAAAAAAAAAACTTGTTTTATCCTTATTTTACAAATCCTTATGTCTGTCTCACTTTATCTGACAAAATGATTGTCTTAAATTAAGAAGGTTGAGTGTTTTAGTTGGTTTGGCACTGGCCTTGTACGCTAGATTTGTAAGTTTGTGAGTTCGACCCCGGCAAAAGTCGGTCAATTTTCATGTTGCAGAAAATAGACAGTGACCTTATCATATGGTCATACGGAACTTTAAAGTTCCCTAGAGTGCATGGTTGGCTTGGGTGCTCTTGGCAAAAATAGATTCTTTCTACGATTTTACTTCATGAGAGCTCCAATGCCTTCCTCTGGGGAAGAAACTGGGCATCAAAATTACATGGTGGTAATTGGCATCCACCTATGCGTTGCCGCACGAAAAAGAGATACCAGCTCCCGGGAAGGCACTAGGTCTGCAATGGTAGAGTACCAATCCACAGCTACGCTTGAAAAAAAATGTCTTAAATTATATTACAGAGTGTTTTCTAGTAGAAAGCACACGAGTGGCTTAATCAAACAATTTGTACAGAGAGGTTTGTTTACACTTAAGGCATAATTTTTATGCTAAAAATAAAAAAAACTATTGGTTTCTGAGAAGGTTTGTACCTTCAAATCTCTCACTCCTGTGTACACCATCACAATCTTTGATAACGCTACTGTGCTCCAAAAATTCGGTCGTATCTGTGTGCATTTCTATAATCTTGTAATTACAGACGAATCTTCTTTTTTAATAATTCTCACCGTTACCTCTAAAGACAGTGCTCCAGGCCATCATAAAAAATTGTAGCTATTATTAAGCAGCGATAAATAATTATGAAAGTAAATATTGTTTCTCTATTTCTATTTTTACTTTTGGGTTTTCTATTCTTAATTTTGGTTCAACAGAGTTTTTCTTTTTCTTTTTAATCTGTGCTACGTATAATTTTATTTAAAAATTATATACTGTAGATTTTAAATTTCATTGCTCAATATTACAAAGTATTTGAATATGTATGTGTATGGAATATGATTGGATTTGTATGTGTATAGTTTATCTGGACATTATATATAATTTTTACAGATTGAAGCATTTTTCACATTTTTTTAAAAATTAACTATCATCATTTATAATATATTAAATGGTTTTCCCATAGTATAGAATGCATTTCGAATGTTGCTATAAAAGTGTATCTTTTGTATACCTTTTTTTACAAGAATTTTATATTGGGTCTATTTGTAATCGATTGTGATATGTTTAATTTCTTGTCATTTTGGTTCTGAAGCCAAATGGAGCCATAATTTAATATGTTAAAGCAGTGCTTCTCAAACTTTAAATACTGGCGACCCACTTTTCAATCAATTTTTATCGCACCCAACTTATACAATAATAATGCATTGAATGCAATAATAATTCACTTTGACGCTAAAGCTACAATGCGATCTTAATTATTAACCATATAAACTATTAAGAAAAGTGTATTAAATTTTATATATGTTACTTTTAAGTAATATATATTTTATTTTTCTTCCTCGAATTTTTAAATTGGAACAGTTTGCAAAATGCGGTGGCTGCTTTAAAAGATAAAATATAGATCTCAGCCAAATATAGAAAAAGTACTCAGATTGTCAATTTCTAATCGTAAACCGTCTTTGAAAAACTTTCCCTGGAAGACAAGCCAATGGAAGTCGCTAATACTTATTAAACTTGCCCTTAATTTAGGATTAATAAATTAGTTATGAAATACCTGGTGCAGCACTGATACATTAAAAGTATACTGTCTGAAGGACCGCTCTTACGCACGACTAAAACATTCTCCATATAATAGTTGAATTGTCAGGAGAGTAAACTCAAATGTGCGAAAATGTTTATGAAAATGTAAAATGATATCTTAAAATGAATGCTCATATTATAATTAATTTAAAGTGAACTGTGTGTGTAATTTTAAGCCTCACAGAATTAGAATTTAGAATTAATGCAAAATAATTTAAAATAATATAAAATTCCGATGAAGAATAATTGTGTTATTTTTAATATTTAAAGCGAGAAGACTTCAAAATATTTTATCCCGGGAGCAGGCACACACTCAATACTAATGTTAATGGTCCCGCGGGGTGCTTGAGTCACCTCAATCATTTTTTATCTTATAATTATTTTTATTGTACACGATAAAAATTGTGATTCCAGTAAATAATTTAATTAAGAGAAAGTATACTTGCCTACTTTCAAAGACTTTGCAATTTTTCTGTGGTAACAAATAAACAGTTTTGCCAGAATTAACGATTTCGTGATCTGTGTGCCCCGCGCGACCAGTTTCGTGTTAAAAGTGTATTCAAAATAATAATATGGATGTTACCGCTAAAAAATTGTGTAAAACATTTTTCATTATGTTTTATATGTTTGAGAATACTCATAAAATAAATCTTGGTTAAGTAATCCTTCAAAATGCTCTCTGTGGTTTTCCAAATATCATAAAACTCTTTTACATGGAAAAAAGCACAACAGAGAAATACATTATTTACAACTTCCCTAAATGAGAAACAAACACAAAAGAGAGGGGTACTAACTGTACCAATAACTTAGAAGGTCAAAGAGATCAGCAAATACATTCTGCTGCCGACACCTATAATACATAGCATTTCACAAATAATAACATTGATGAATTTTGTATCTTCCTTACTTTTTTCGATTCTGGGTTTAGATTTTGTTTTTTCTATGAACTAGTAGTATTTTAAGTTGAAAAAGAAAACGTAATAAAAAATCTTTCATCATGGTATTACAGCAAATCGAATAATTTTTTTTATTTGGTTATAGGATCAAAGATATCTATATAGGTATTGAAAATTTTTTAATTTTGATGACGGAATATCTCCAAATGATATATATAAATTACATCAGAGTTAAAGTGCATTTTTTATTATATCTGAAAGTATTTTGTTTTAATTCATTCTAGTAAATTAATTATTTTTTAAAATCTTTTATTTTCGATACGTTTACGCCCCCCAGGGGGGCGCACCCCACAGTTTGAGAAATGCTGTGTTTAAGTAAAAAAATATTGTTGAAAAATGTCAAAAATCTTCTTTTCCCCATTGAAAGCTTTACATGTAGGAATATTCCCACAAACGTATATTACTGAAGAGACATTTTTATATTTTTGATAACATTTTAGAGTAGCTTAAGGTAGCCTGAACAAAATAGCTATTTTAAATGTACGTCTTGTTAGTGTCATACAGGTGCGTAGTTAACGTCGTATCAACCGTATCAATGATAAATGACTCCCAAACTTTAGTGGCCCTAAAATGTGTAAGTAAAACCTCGTAAGATGTTAAGAGGCCAAAAAAGTGGCAACCCAATGAATTTTGATATCGGGCCCACTTAGGACTGTCTACGCCAGTGGTGTAATATGATCTAATTTAATTAAAATAAGCTAGTGTTTCATAATCCAAATCTTTTGCGGTGGTCTACACCAAAGAACACATTTCCTGTTAGAGAACTAGAGGCATTTCAACGGTCATGAAATTTCACGGGGGAAAATGTTCGAGACTTGACACACCAACACTTATGTTCTAAGGCAAGTGAATCTTTGATCTCTCTTCATCCAGCCGACAGAGAAGTGACCGGCGCAGTTTCCACGCCAATCTCCAGCTTTAAAGTCAACCGTGTGGGTGGTAACTAGGACCAATATCCAATAGTAAACTTGAATTTTCAAAACAGAAATGAATCTGCCCCACGCCTCGCTTTTTTGTTCGTGACGTATTCCAACTTTAAATAGACACCAAGAGAGGAAACCCAGAGACTTCCGATGCGCTAAGAAGCTTCACAGGCGTTAGGTAGACACTTCTATACGCTTCAACACTCTACGACGCCCCAGCACACTCCAACGGACTCTCTCTTCAAACGACTTTCATATTCAATGGGACTCAGACCTACTGCGAACTAACAAGGCTCACACCTTCGAGCATTCCGGTGTCGTCCTAACGCAGCCTTTTACAGGAGTGATCAAGCCTCAACAGCGGCCTAAACAGAGCAGCACCGTAGCACTTTCTTCCAATATCATTGGAAATTGATCATTTCTGTGTAAATTTTAAATTCTTCCTTTTTAAAGTCTTATAAATAAATGGGCAATTTGTTCTTACTTTGTTTTAAATATCGTTTACAATATGGCTAATTATGTAAATGTTATTTTACATAATCTTAATCCAGTGCTTCTCAAAGTTTCAATATTTGAGACCCAATATCTAATCATAACTCTCATCGCGCCCTCTCCATACAATAATACTACACTTTAATGCTAAAACTACAATACGACTTAACCCTCTTAAATACCACCGGCGTATATAAACCTCTCGTTCAGCGTTAATTGCCACGGAAAAAAATACATGTGTCTTTCCGAAGTACGATCTTTTTTGTGCACTGCTATCCATAAAATTATTTCAAAGGCTTTGGAATGCAATACAAAGACCTTGACAGTGTTTGCGAAGGATTTACTTATTTCAGGGGATTTTCTTATGTGCATTCCTTTTTTTGTCCCCTCCCCAATATATCAAATACGCGTGCCTACGTAGAAAATGGTGGCATTGGGGAGAGAATCACGTAACTTTTAAATGGTAGTAAAGGGATTCATTATGAATCGTACAAATTATCAAGATAAGTGTTAATTTTGTATGTTATTCAAAATATGAAAGCCCATGGGTTTATTAGGAATTATTAATGTCGTTATAAATTTATTATTGTTAAATTAATTATAAAAAATTGTGCTGTACTAATACACTTATAAGTGTATTATATCAGTGTAAACGTATATTTTATTTTTTATTATGTCAGTATGTATTTTGTTTGTTTACTTTCAGTAAATTAATAATTTTTTTAAATAATCTTTTTTTTTTCAATTTTTTAATATGCCCTCGATGCGTTATCACGCCCTCCTAGGGTGGCGCGCCCCACAGCTTGAGAAACGCTGTCTTAACCCCTTAGTTTCATTCGATAAATACTGTGAGAATGTCTTATACATTTAAATATTTTAATTACTCACAATTTGACAACACAGAAATAGCATTAACATCGAAATGAAATTACAAAGTGGTAGACAGAATTAATCACACACTACATGGGTTAACTTCAACACAATAAAATTTGCTTTATCTTCATTTTCAAATAAGCATCTCCCCAAGAGTGTTGCAATCGTAAATATAAACATCAACAAATTGTCTTGTTGATCATTACGTTTGATGGTGTTATTGTAAGCAACTAAATTCTATAGGGGATCATTAGTTGAATTGAGAGAAATCGGAGTAAGATTCACAAATCTCCATTTCTCTCCTAGTGTCTTTAAAATAAATATTACAAAGAAAATATTATTTGTCAATCCGTGAAGCAGACGAGTTTTATGTGAGCAGCTTTTGTCTGCAAATAGATTGCTCATAGAATAAAAGATTAGAAGTTAGATATTTATCAAGGCAACTGTTTTCAAACTTTTCTGTATTCTTAAAATCTTCGATTCCCACATATTGCTTTTATCAAATTCCTTAAAATAAAAGTGCTTGTATTTTGTTCTTTTCTCTTTTTCTTCCAAAATATAACAGAAAAATAATCTTGTTTTTCCGTGCAGGGAAAAAATAATCTGCTTCGCCACCGCTAAAGTAAGTGTTGTTTGTGAGATTTCTCAAAAATTTTAAATCTTTTTTTTCTTTTTTCTTTTTAGAATTCGAATTTTGTACTGCTTTGAAATAACTCTGGAATCACATAAAAGAACCTTCGGTGACAAGCTGTTGACCTTGACAGGGTGTTTATTTGATCCCCCAACCTACCAGCCAGCAGCTACGCCGTACATACCTTAGACCAGTGTTCCGCAACCCCCGGTCCACGGACCGGTACCGGTCAGTGGATCAAATACTACCGGTCCGCACAAGAAACATTAAATTGTTTCTCTTTTATTTACTGTGGTAAGTTTTTCTTAGATTTGGGCTACTTTTTATGAAAATCACGTAATATTCCTTGTTAAATCACTTTATATTCGTTTTTTGGTGTAGCTGTATTTTATTCAGAAGTCACGATTATAAATACAATTAAATTAAAATTATTAAATCAAAACAGTCTAAAATATAAACAATTAATATCCACCCCCTCAGCGGGCCGCGGTAAAATTAACAAATGTTGACCGGTCTGCGGCGATAAAAAGGTTGCGGAGCACTGCCTTAGACGACTGAGACGAAAGGAATTCCTATTCGGGTCAGTCGTTAAGGGCTTTTATTCTTGTTCTTTGTTGTTTGTGACTTACATAAAGGGGTTTCGCTGCATACCCTCTTCCTAAAGAAGAAAGTTATTTTTTTCAGCTTGACTTTCTGAACGATACTGAAAGAAGGTTGTTTTTCCAGTCAATTACTGGGATCTTGAAAAAATGGGGCTTCGTCACCAGTGGTTCAGAATTACAAAGCTCACTACCAATTACATTTCATGTTATTTCTACTGCGTCTTTTGGTAATGGTATCCAGTGCCGGTTTGAATTCATTTGGAGCCCTGAGGGCAGAAAATCTACGGCCTTCTTGGCACTGACGGATCGAAATTAATAACCGAAAAATCGGTTTAGTTCAAGCTTACCCGGGTCCTGGGCCCTGGGCGCCCACCCCAAATGGCCATTGGATAAACCGGCACTGCAATAGCTGTGTCAATAACATCAGCTGTGTTACTGACACCAAGCTAAAACTTAATTGATACATTCTTATAACGATTATATATTACAAATTTGTATATACTTATTTTTAAGATATTCTAAAAATTAGTTGCCTTTCAAAATATCCCTCATTATTGTAAACAAAAAATATTACCTGCGGATTAATAATTTAATTTCATATACCGTTCGATGAAGTTTTATAGATATTGTATACATTGATTGGGGTTCGAAGGATTTTATGCAGATCAGTCACAAAGAACAATACAGTTCTTTAAGAGCGATGAGAATTTATTGTCGAGAAAACAATCCTTGAAATTTAGGATTCACAGAAAAATAAGCAGAATAAAACCCAGAAGGTCACCTTCAACACCTTCAATAGCACTCACTCACAAGGGGAGGACATGACTAAAGATATTCATTTTGGGACGAGACTTGGCGTAATAGTAGCACTCCCTTAGGGTGATCAACCCTCAATGTGAATTCCGCCGAATGACCAGTCAATTCGGAGAAAATAGCCTTCGAATTGCAAGCTTAGTTTTTATACAATTACGTTTAAAATACCTCTAGCAATTCAGTAGCGTGGTTGGTAGAACAGCTTTTTTCTGCGCCGGCGAATAGGGTTCGAGTCACGCGATCAACTTTTTTTTTCAATTCATTCAATTTTTTGTAAAAATAAATAAATTTATTTAAAAAGGACTTTTTAAATGTTTTATATTATTATAAAATAATTAAATTTATAATATATAAAAAAGATATATGTTATTTTTATTATATTAATAAAACATATGTTACTTTATTATTTTATTATTTAATTAAATGAATTTAAAAAAAAATGACTTTTAATTCAATCTATTTACTTATTTTTTAAAATTTTATAAATTTACTTATGAAAGGTGTATTACATATTAAATGATATTTTATGTAATTTTTTTGTATTTTATAAAGTAAAAAAAATACTGTAATTATATAAATATTTATATTATTTTTTATAAATATATTTTTATATTAATGAATAATATTTATAATAAAATATATAACACATATTGAATGATATTTTATATAAAAATTACTTACAAACAGTTTTATAATGTGAAATGCAATATACTATGAATAAAATATTACATATAATATAAAATACTTTATAAAAAATATTATTATTATTAAATTATTTTTTTATAATTATATAAAATATTAAATAAGTTATTTTAAATAAATTTATTTAATTTTAAGAAAAAATTAAATGAATGGAAAAAAAAAGTTGATCGCGTGATTCGAACCAGATCCACCTTCGTAGAAAGCAGGAGTTCTACCAACCGCGCTAATTAGTCTCTGGAGGGAATTAAAACTTAATTGTATTCAAGCTAAGCATGAATTTCGAAGGTTATTTTCACCGAAATGATTGATCATTCGGTGGATACATTGAGGATTGAACACCTCAATGGACTAGAACTATTACACCAAGTCTCGACCCCAAATAATTTCCTTTATTGTGCCCTCCCCTTGTCAGAAACAATTATCAGTGTCTAAGATACAAGTATGTGAGAGATTATTCACAAGCACACTTTCGTTCAGCAGCCGAAATAATCACTAATCACCTTAATGATCAAGAAAGACTACTAGTCACTAGTCAAAGCAATACTAATTTAGTTTCGGTGATTTACGGTGCTTTATGGTGGGTCTTTGGGCATACGGTCTGCAAGCAACCTCAATCCCATGTCTGACAGTCTATGATTGGGAGAAGCGACGAAAGTGGTGTTCCACGGTCTGCGATGTATTTCATGGCAGTTGGTGTAGATGACTGGTCTGGGAGGCTTGCCTGTATTTGACGTTTTCCTCATGTTGAGTTTCGGTGAGCGTCTCCCTATTTATAGGCTATCGGATTCTTCGAAAAAGATCCGCTTGGGTCATACATCATGAAATTAGTAGATTTCTCCACTAATTTCTAAAAGAATCCATAGGGTCGCAAACTCGCCAACATGATCATCAAGTGGCAGAAATGGTCGCCAAAAGTGATGCCAACTTGGCTCTATCGTGACCAAGATTGAATCGTCATTACTACGTAAGGAACGGCGTTGCTAGTGAATATTACAATTTTTAACATAAAATAAGTATAACATGGAGTAACATAAATGCATTACTCTATTTTATAAATTTAAATAGTGTAATATAAATTTTTTACACTAGTTTACACAAATTTCGTAATATCCATGTGACACTGATGTTTTTTAATAATATTGTTATTATTTCTTACGCTTTTTATTCAAACAAACCCCATGGTAATCAACTCAACCCTCATTTTAAATCAGCATATCGTTTTTGGGATTTATAAATCTATCTCTTTAACAAAATAATAAAAGAACCTTGATAAAGTACCTCTTAGAATAATCGCTGATAAGAAAAAATGTTTTCAAAAGTTATTTAGATAGATCATTATAATAAATGCATGACTAATTATTCCTAATTTAGAAGTTTGGGAAGTTATATGAGTTTTCGATTGAAGTTGAGTTTCGCATAAAAAATTGAAATTGTTAATAGTTTTTATTATAATTAGTACAATAAACTAATTTTAACTAGATTTAGTGTGAGAAATGTGTCTTATTAGTAAATAATTAAGTAAAAATAAACAAGAATTTTGGAAAAATGGAGAAACTTTTGTCATAAATCTTTTGCCAATTTCAAATTACTTGTTAGGTTGATTATTAATGAATCGGGTTTTTTGGTACAAGATTTATTATCACCAAAATATCATCCTCGGTACGGAACTCCCCCAAAACCTTTGTTTTTTCCGATTGATTATAATTCTATGTACAGTGTACGTTAAATTTAATTAATTTCATTAATTAACGCTAATTATTTATTCAATAGTTAATTTTTTACTCTTTTCTGTTTCCGAAAATCGACAAAACTATAAAATATGTCGGAGGATGTATTGGAGCAGGATACGTGAATGGTGGACTTTCGACCGTGGATCCTCCTCCCTCTTGAAAAATTCCTGTGTGCGTGTGAGGTATATTTAAACTTACAAACTATTTATTTTATTTATCAAATGCCAGGAGATTGACCATCAGGTCATTAGGCAACGAGCTCTCCAATATTTCCTCACAATACAGTCCAAACTCTTCCAGAGCACACGTCTAGATGAGAAGCGTCCATGACTTGTCCAGAAGCACACAAAATACAAAAGGGAGAGTCAGTCAGATTGAAACAATACAAATGACCACAAAGGCAGTCACGTGTCCAGTCAATAATCTAAACTCAGCCACAGCACGAGGAGAGTCCTAGACATAGTTATGTTTTAATTCGACAAGAATAAATACACCAATATCGTAAGAGATTAGAATAGTCAGCAATTGAGTTTTTTTTTCATGAGAAAGACCACCATCGTTTCACTGAAGAACTCTCAAATGTTGCAAATCCTTAAAAGGACGTTTGGGACTTGAATTCAAATGCATCGCAAAAGAAGATTTGTAGAGAGCGTTAGTCACTATAGCAGATTTAGCGTTACCCAGGGTGCACCACGAAGAGGCATGCTACGTTACATCCCTGGTGACCCGGACGTTACAAAATTTATACATATCTATTTCTATATATATATATATAAAGTATATGTAGAGATTTTGAATTTCAGTTCTCTTGAGAGAGATTATAATTTAATTCACACACACACACCACTTTTGTTCAGAATCCTTCAGACATTTAATAGTATGTATTACTCTTTACTTACCCACCAACTGAGATTGAATTGGATATAAATTAAGACACCTTCAAAGATATTCGATTCCCAGTTTGCGAGGTAATTGTTGTTGCAACTAAAGTTTATTATGTCTTTTTTTATATGTTGATTACTGATACTTTCGAGTAGATAGATCATAGTTTATTTTTAAGATATTTCTTAACCAGAGGTTTACAGTAAAGTGGGTTTTAAATGAAATGAACTGAAAAAAAATATCACAAGTGAAGGAGACATATAAAAAATTGGTTCGATTTAATTGCAATTGTTAACAAAAGTATTTGGGCCTTTAAAATTATTTAAAATATTTTGTATATAAAATACGAGAATTTTTGTTTATTTTTTTAACTTAATGAGATTTTAAATTGTGGATTTTGCAATGTGATTACATTTAATATTCAAACACTCATCGATACTCCAAAGATAATAGTTAGTACTTTTAAGACAATCCTTAAAACCATTAAATGACCCTCACTAGATCAGTTCTGTTAAAGAAAACCCTTAGGTCATTTAATACATTCTTAAAAAAAGCAGAAAGTCTGGTTTTGAAATTAGTGCAACCCAACTTTTACAATAACTTTAAAGAAATTACCCACCGTATTATACACTCTACGAAATAGAAAATACAAAGTTCTGTTTTTAATGAAAATATTTTTTTCCTTGTACTTGCTGCAATATAGTTTTAGAAGTTTTCATTAATATAAAGTTTTAGTACTGGGCCGGAAATAATTCAAGTTGGGATTTTTTCGGTGCCTACTATTAGTTCACTCTCTCTCTCCCTATATACATATATATTATTCACAAATACTTGTTTGTTAATAGAACCCTTTCTATTCATCCATTCAAGTTCAAATACATTTTTTAAATTTGTAGTGGATGACACTTGATGTTAATACATTTTTTAAAAATATTAATTAATTCATTAAATTAAAAAATGAATAAAGAGTAACAAACAAAAATAATAATCCAACTGCATATATAGAAAGGAAATTCGTTCATTGTGTCCCTGTAGCGCAATGATTAGCGCGTTGGATTTCTAATCCAAAGGTGGTGGGTTCGAATCCCACATGGGATGACCTAATTTCTAAGAATGTGATTTTTTTTAAATAAACTGCTTTATTGGAATTATTAAATTAAATTAATAAATAAAAAATAACAAACAAACAAAAGTAATCCAACACCATATATAGAAAGGAAAATAGAAGATCGCTCTCTATTTTGTCACTTAATAGTGTGATTCTGTCATATGTATATACTATACTGTTCGAATTAGTTGGGACAAACATTTTTTTCTTGTTTGAGTTGTGTGTGTTTGTGTGGTATGTGATTACTAGTGTTGTCCTGAACCTCCTTAAACCCGTTATATCTGCCTTTAGGTAGTGTGACAGATCGAATGAGACTAAAATTTATTCATTTTAATGCATCAGGAGCTCAGTTATGAGCTGGAAATTTCAATTTTGCATTCTATGTAGATGTTTTACTTTTACTTGTTCAAAGATGGATATTACTCCGAGGAACCGTTCTAAAGTAAATCGCTCTCAATGAACATATTTCTGTGACTGTGAGAAATATAACTATGGCAGTTGGTGTGATCGAATTAAGTGTTTTAAGAACATTTCGAAATTCTGTGTGGATCATAGTCTCCAAAAAGAAAAGAAAAATGTGAGTGCAAGTGGAAAGCTACTCCAAGAATTGTTAAAATTTTAATAAGAAGTAGCAAAATAAATTCTAGAATAACAAGAGTAGACCTTTGAATGGATTTATTCGACAATGGTGTTGAAGTGAGTATCTCAACTGCAAGGAAAAGGCTTCTGGAAGGTGGCCTTAAGGCCACAAGATTGAGGAGAAAAACTGTTTCTAACTCAGAAAATGATAAAAAGATATTAGCATGGGCCGAAAAATACCTATCATGGACTATTAATGACTGGGAGAAAGTGATTTTAAGGAATGAAACATTTATTTGTGCAGAGATAAAAATTAAGTGTAGTTAGACAAAGTAAATTTGAAACTTTGTTACTAGATCATATCCAACAGATTGTAAAACACCCTTTTAGACAGATGTTTTTTTTTTTCACAACAAATGGCCCTGAAAGCCTAATTCCTCTTAAATACATGAGAAATTCTGTCAAATATATAGAAATATTACGTAGTAGGATTGTTCCATTCATGGAAACATTTGATGGGACATTTCAAAATGACTTGGGCCCTTGTCACAATTCGAAATTAGTTCATACTTTTTTGCAGAAAATAAAATAAAAGTGCTTGATCAGCTTGTGAATTCCCCATACTTAAATCCTAGTCAAAACGGACGGCATATTCTCAAAAATCGTTTCGCTGACATGAGTCGCACTACAACAGAGAAAATGATAGTAAGGGCTATACTAGTGTGTTTCCAAGAAGATGAAATCAAAAACATATGTGTTACTCTAGTGGAGTCAATCTCAAGAAGGGTTGAAAAGGTCACTTATGCTACGGGAAGACATGTTTCGTACTAATATACAAATTGTTCAGTCTATTTAAGGAATGTAATGATAAAAAGCTAAGGTTTTAGAAAAAAATCACTTTTTTCCCATTTGTCCCAATTAAATTGAACAGTACATACATTTATTAATTGTACCTATATAATAAAAAGTAACTAAAATAAAATTTTTCTTTGTTGACCTAAGTAGGAATTGACTTAATTTCTATTTTATATATTACTTGTTTTCAGTAGCGCATAGAGGAATTTTTCAAAAGGGGAGGGGGGGGCGGTCCAGGGTCGGAAGTCCACCATTCTTGTATCATGCTCCTTTTGATTTTGTCGATTTTCGGGAACAAAAAACAGTAAAAACTAATTATTGAATAAATAATTAGCATTAATAAATAAAGTTAATCATTAATAACAAATAATTAATTAAATTTTACGTACTATATACTTAGAATTATAATCAATCGGAAAAAATCAAGGAGAATTATAATCAATCGGCAAAAAATCAAGGGCTTTGGGGGTCCGGACCCTAGGACCCCCCTTGTGTGCGCTACTGCTTGTTTTTATTCATAACCAATCTCTTAAACTGGAGGAAAGCAAGTAATTTTAGTTTTATTTAATTGATCTAATAGCTTACTGCTGCAGTTGGAAGGGAGATTTATTTACTAAAATGACGAAGAAACAAATGACTTCCCTGAAAATTAATTTACACCTTTTAATTTCTAGTAGCGTCTGTTTTAATTAGATAGATGGCTTAATACAACTTACCTAGTTTTTTGCACGCAGATAATTTAATAAAATAACTTAGAGCAACATTTTTATTTAATTACAGTGCCCTCTGTTTTAATCACTCTCATATTAATTGCATTTATGTGCACATTCTCCATCGTAATTCGATTAGCGTTTAACTAGGTCACTGAAAGCATTTCTTAATTTTATTTACAATGTATATGTTACCGTTAAAGTGTATAATTCAGTTATTTCGTAGAATAATTAGGTGTTTCATGAAATTACTAGACAGGTCCGTTAAAGTATATAATAAAAGAAAAAATTCATACTTTGTCTAGTTATTATATGAAATAACTAGGTATTCAATGAAATAACTAAGGATAGACCATTAAAGTAAAAAATAAACAATTTTCAAAGATATTCTGAAAAATGAATTGATCATAAATAGCTAAAATCTCTCGAAAAAATACATTTTATCTCTTTTATGAATGAATAATTGATAAATAATGAGGAAAAGCAGAACATATAACTTATAATTGTTCATATTGCTAACATAAGTTTTTAAAAAAAAGGAGGAGGGGAATATGTTGCGAAAATAGATTATATTTAAATATTATCAACAAACATTTATGCTAGGAAGAAAAACACACTGTTGCTTCATAAAAACATTGAGTAAACTTTCAAAAACAAAAATGTAAGAGAATAAATTTTATGAGATAGCTTTGTTTTACTTTTAATTATTTTTTAGATCAAGGATTTCTGTGATGACACTTTGGATTGAACTTCTTATTATTTCTGAAACACAAAGCCACTTTTTACCATTGCACATTTTTTTTACACGAGCACTTCTTAAATCCTTGTCCAATACCGGAGCTTTGAGCTGTTGCAATAGATCGAAGAGTTGTATCAATATTTAGAACTTCTTTAATGGAAATTAATTTCTCGCAGACATATACTGAAAGGATATCTAGAGTACTATTGTTTTATTCCGCCTAATCGGAAAAATTCCTCCCAAAGCAGATAGAGCCGGTTCAAAGAACTTACGAGTGCTGCATTTCATACTTCAACGATCAAGTAATCGTTACTCTATAGAGTAACTAGTTAAATCGTAGAATTCAATAATTTTATATACTTTAACTGACTTTTCTAGTTATTTCATATGAAATACCTAGTTATTAAATGAAATACCGAATTTCATGCATTATTGGTAACATATATAATGGTAGAGAATATGTTGAGTTCGCGCGTCTCTACCTGTATGACAGGATATCGAGCTGCTATATCATAATAAACGTCAGCTAAAGACTTCTACTTAAAATTTTTTCCCTTGACTCGTGTATAGGGATTTTTCCCCCCTTGCTCACTTATTAAGTAGAAAAAACTCAAACGATCTTCGTATTGGAATAAAAAAAAGTGCATAAGAAAATGAAAAAGCGCCCGATCACCATCCTGATATCTTTCTCAGAATTATAGTTTTTCAGATGGCTTTCCCAGACAAGGGAAAAAATTTTTTTCCCCGTCGAGGAACTTGGCGGACAGAAAAAATCCTATCTCGATATCGGAAATTTCTTTCTTTTACTTTCTTCCCTTTTTTTCCCCACTCGCACTCCCTTGCTTAATTTTTCCTTTCCCGTCGACATTCCTTCCCCTCTTTTGCTCCACCCCTTTGGGTCCTGGGGCAAGTCCCAAAGGGTTCCAGATAACTACCCGACAGAAATGGACGGACGACGAAAGGGAGATGTCAGTCAATCACGTGATCCACACCTCGCCCACACATTGGACCGTCCCCATAAAAGCCGGGGAGCAGAAGACTACGTAAATGGAATATATGTCACTAAAGGGAGATTTCAATAAAGCTGTGATGTATTGCCGTTATTTCATCAAGATGTTTTATTTGAAAAGATTGAGATGTGCAAAATGCTTGTGTGTGAAAAAGAAACAACGTTTCTTCAAATAATCGATGGCGGCTTCTGAAGAAGATGACGAGGTTTCGTGTTGAAATGAGGAATTTTCTTTTTATTGGAATGTAAATTGATTATTAATCTCTCTCAATATTTTCAATTATTCTTATCTATTTTTAATATCCTTATAAGTAAACCTCACAAAAAAAATTTCCGAGACTTATGTACATGGGCGTATGTACATGGCCGAATGATACAATTTAAGAGCGAACTCCTTTCAGGTTAATCAATAAATAATATGATTTTTTAACATTTTGTGGTCTACACCACACCTATTACTACAAATGGGATGAATAATAGAGAGAGAGAGATAAACTGTCAGTAATTAAGTAGTGAGATGAATTCTGTGGATATTTTTTCATTTCAAAAATAGTTGATAATATCGTTTAACGTGTTAAAAGGTCTCAATAAAGGCCGCCTAACTCGGTGGATCTTAATTTGTTACGGCACATTTTGGTTTTCATAGAAAGGCCGCTCAGAGATCAAATATATTCATGCTGGAGTATCTTGACTTTACACAATTACCAATGGCGTAGCTACCAATGGTCTAGGCGGTGCCGTGCACCGGGGCCCTAGGACGCTGACCACCAAGCAAGCAGAATTTGCGATATTATTGAAAAGTTGATGCTTTCAAGTTTTTCTTTAAACTGTTTTACTTGAATATAAACTTCAAGTTTCATGAAAAATCTTACCATACTTATCACATCTTAAAAAAACCTACACAAGAAGCCTTTCCTTCCTAGTTACATTCCATTTTTAAAACAATATGATTCATAATAAGCTAGTTTCTCGTTTCAATATTTCGCAATCTTAGCCGTATCTGCAATACTCTGGTGTAATTTTGTACCCCCCCCCCTCCTCTGCTCCTTTGCAGAGGTGTTTTTGTTTTGTTAAATAGTTATAATTATATTGTAATGTATTTTCTTGTTCATGCATATTTTTCTCATTTCCTGACGATCTCGGTGGACTACTTTGTAGCTCTAAGCCCTCTGGTGGATGAATTCGATCCTCCCAAAAAATAAATAAAAGCTAGGGGTTCCCCAAAGGTAGCATAGCATTACATTTCTCCTTCCTTTTAACATCAGTAAGGAAGGAGATATTGGTAAGTATTGATAAATAATAATTGATAATATTGAGATATCAGTATTGGATAAATTATAAAACTAAAATTATGGGTAAGCAAAAGAGGCCCATTGGTGCGCTTAAGCGCAAACAATGCCAAGAAAGAAAGGATAGTAAATAAAATTTGTATATTTAAAATATTCATATATTTGTATTTTTTTACTTGATAAAATCCAACCGAAATCGGTCCCTCATTTTTGTTTCAGCTCCAGAGCCCTTCAATAACTTGCTACGCCACTGACAAACACTACTTAGACCTTTGGTACAACCTGTTCTCCAGTCATCTACCGAGAACTTGTGGTATACATGCCAATGCGAGTTGCAACTACTAGTTTGCTGGCAAAAATTTTCACAATGAGTTATTCAGTAGATGTTCATTAAGTTTTGGCTCTTCGGTATATATGCACAGGGACGCATTAAGACTTTTTTAGGTCCTGGGCCACTATGCCCAAAAGTAGGCCCAACCTGTGATGTAAACAGTATGTCGCATGCATTGCCAAATACTTCGTACAAACAGTAATTTGAAACAAATAAATGAGTATGGCTCACTATCTCTAAAACCGGCTCAACCGATGGCCAAATTTGACTTAATGAGTTGAATGACTGTTTATGGTATTCAGCCGAGGATAGTGGCTTAACGGAGAATATTAGCCCCCCTTCTGCAAAGTAAGGCTTTAGGCCCAAGCCTAAACACGTAAGCGTCAGTAAAGCTTTGGGCCCCTAGAGTCTTTGGTCCCTTCCGCAATGGGGTGTACGTTATGCCACTAGCCTAAGTCTAGACTAGTGATCATAACATAATGATAGTCTTGCCACTTTTACCAGTTGACATGCACTTTGAATTCCTTGCTTTTCGAACAGTTTTAAGAATAATATTAGACCATTAAAATGAGTCAGATGATTATCCAACTAAAGATGAGTCCATAGTAGGGATGGCGAACCAGTGGCATGCGTGCCATTGATGGCACGACAGTGATCACAATGATTTGCATTTTATTTCAAAATTTCAGTTTACTGTGAAGCACTGGTGTAGCTAGTTCTGAGTGGGCCCCGTATCAAAACTCCTTCGGGGGGCCCTTTTTCAGAAAAGAAAGTCCCGCTAGTGGTACTGTAGTTACACATTTTGGGACCCCTGTACCTTGGGGGCCCCGTAACATTGATACGGCTGATCCGGTGGTAGCTACGTCCCTGCTGTGAAGTATTACGAACAAACGCGAGTGATCGGTCGCTGGGCGGCGGGTTGTTTGTTATTTTCTTGCCTTACTTATGTCGTAGACTACTATTGGTTATGATGTAAAGCTTGTCTACGCATAGCACAGTCTATTTCATTGACACAATTGTGCTTTAAAGTTTATCTGCGTTTTATTTACGATTTTTAACATGGCTAGTTTAGCAAACGAACAAAAAGTGCAAGATAGTAAGTGTAGCAGAAAATTTCAAATTTAGAAGAAAGTGAAACATGACATTATTAGTAAAGGCGACAAAGCGGTGTGTGTTTATGTTCTGGAATAATGGTATGCAGAACATCGTCTGTAAAACGGTATTTTGAAACAAATCACAAACCCTCTTGTCAAAAAGAATGCACCACAGCAAAAATAATTAATTGCTTAGAAACCGTTTGGCAGATGACTCAAATTCAGCATGCATTCTACAAAAAGCAACATCTTATAATCCTAATATAAGTTATTTGTCATCCAATCTGCAACAAAAAAGTCGCACTGATGTTACTTTTATTTGAATTACATGTATAAATAAAACATTTATAACTATACAGAACAAAAGGTATTTTTTCGTAGTAAATATAATTTTGTTTTGATAATATTTAGTTTTATTATTTTCCTAAAATTATTTGATGGCACGTCTATACCTCATTAAACACTTCTTTAGGAAAAAATGGCACTTGGATCCATAAAGGTTCGCCACCCCTGGTCTAGAGTAAAACGAGGTCCCCACCAAGGGCGAGGCCCTGGGCCTGGGATCAGTTGCCTGTACCTTAAGACATCCCTTTGTAGGCATATACAATCAATAAAGTCAAAATCAATTATATACAGCAAAAACATAGACATTGTACAAAACCATGAATCACTTAGTTAACTATTACTGTCACATTCTAGCAATACAGAGTTTTACTAAAGTGAGATTAACGTACAAATCCATTTAAAAAATGTTAATTATTAAAGTAATGTAATTACTCACACCAAAAAGAAAATGAAAATAATGTTAAAAATATTATTTTGAAGGATTTAGAAAGAATGTAATGTAGTTGACCATTTAAAAAATTACAGTTTCAAATGAAAAAATTGGCCCTTATCCAAAGTGCTGCTATTAATTCTCGTGCCGCTGTTATGCCAGAGTTGAATTATTGACGCATTGTGCTTTGGGTTATTTTCTATACGACTTTATATATGTAGTGAAACATATACTCTACTTTTTTTTCTTTTTAAAATTACATCCTTAATAATAATAAAAATAAACATTTTACTTCATACGTATGTAATTGACGACGTAACACCTAAAACATTTTTTCCGCCAAAATGCTTTACTTTCTATGCTCGAGATGGGGGCCTATTAAACGCAGCAGAAGAGATAAAAAAAATAACAATGAAATTATCCTTTTTTATTGTATGTCCTTTTTTTGTGCCTTTAAAAACTACTTTTATGGTACTTTTAAATGCATTGGTGGGGTCGTAAAAGGATGTTACGGTTACGGTGAAATGACCCTAACAACCTTTTTGCCAACTCGCCTACGCGCGATGTGTGTAAATAATACTTTCAGGAAAGAAGATCCCGAGCAGGAGTGGGAAAAAAAAAGTGTTCAGGTGTTAAGGCTGGGGGATCGTAAAATTCTGTCAGGGTAGAAAATTGCGCATTTGACTTTATTTTTTCTTTGGAAGTTCATATTTTCCATGCTGTTTCTGGATATTTTTTTAAGTTAATGTGAAATGTTGGAGATATCTATGGGGAAGTTGGGATATATAGGAAGCTGTAAGTTTGGGTAGTAATAATTTTTTTTCTTTCTTTTTTTGCGAAAAATTGGATTTTTGGTTACATTTTGTGAGTGTTCTAAGGCCGTAAAATTTCGCTTTTAGACTCAATGAAATTCATCACAAAGAGTTCCCATTCATTCGTTTACTTTATGTGGTAAAATATATCTGGAAGAGAGAAAATAGAACCTTTTCTGTATTCATAAAATTTCTTTCTAAGGTCATCAATATATATATTAAATCTGAAAACCCATAGCCTTTTTTTTTATTCTACGCCTATCTTCGGCACCTCTACCATTAGTCGACGAAAATCCCAATAAAATGGTGACGAAGCATAAAAAGAATTAAAATTTGCCGCCGTAGAGTTGTCTACAAAAATCTAAAATAATAGGGCAGTGTCTGAGTGGTCATCATCCAATTCAAGCACAGAGAGCATCAAGCAGAATCCTTTACTCCAACGCGATGCAAATGCCTCTGCAAATAATCCTGTCCAGTAAATAAATGAAACTTCGTTTCTCCAACAGATCGAGGCAGGGAACTGGGGATTACCACTTTTGTTAAGCAAGATATTCCACTTTTTACCTGCAGCTGCATCACCATACTCTATTAATTTTCAGTTTACTGTAAATGATTCTTTTAATGTTACGCTGGGGCAAGGGAAAGTCAAGTTGGAACATGAGAGATCCTGCTTTAGCAAGCCTATCTGCTCCCTCATTTCCATAACCCATAGACTAACTATTAAAATAGATACAAGTAACATTTCCAAGCATATGATGAATATATTTCACAGTATATACTTCAATCATAAAGCACATTTCACGTCCCTTACTCCATAACGTAAAGCGGTTCATGTAGGAAATGAATATAGAGATGTTGTAAACTAATGAGGCTCAATGTTTCGCAAAATTAATAGTACAGTGCTTCTCAAACTTTCAATACTTGCTACCCAACATTCAATCCTAATTTTCATCGCAACCCTCTCAATACAATGTATTGAATTCGATAATACGAAACGAGAACGCTAAAGCTACAGTACGACTTTTACCTCTTAAGTGCCGCTGGCGTATATAAACGTCTCGTTCAGCCAGTGCGTAAATTGCCTGGGACGTATATATAAGCCTTATTGATATATGATGTTTTCTGTTCACTGCTATCCATAAAAGTATTCCGAAGGCTTTGGAATGCAATAAAAGAACCTTGACAGTTTTTGCGAAGGATTTACTTATTTCTCAGAGTATTTTGTTATTCATTTCCTCCCCACTTAATACACAAAAGGACGTGCATACTTACAAAACGGTGGCATTGGTAAGCGAATCGCATAACTTTTAATCGACAGTTCAAGGATTAATTATAAACCGTACAAAATAAGAAAGATAAGTATCAATTTTTGCAAATAATTATACATATCACAAGCTCATGGGGTCACTGGTAATTATTAAACTTGAACTAACTTGCTAAATTAATTCTAAAATATAGTGTGCAGTATACTGATACATTTATGAGTGTATAAATGGCTTTTTTAAATTTTTATTATGTCAGAATGTATTTTGTTTGTTTACTTTCGATAAATTAATAATCTTTTAAATAATCTTTTGCTTTCGACTTTTCAATATGCTCACTCTTCGTTCCTAGGGTTATCACTTCCCCCAGGGCACGTGCTCATAGTTTGAGAAGCACTGCATTATTACATTCAGTTCTCATTTTTCAAACATCACCACCTAGTGAAATGGATCTAAATATCGTGTTACGGGTGATAATATTTTTACTTTGGTGCAGTGTAGACGTAGAATTTGAGGTTCAAGTTTAACTGTCATATCCATAATTCCATCGCCATTCAAAAATTAGATGTTAAAAAATATTTTTTAAAGTGGCATTTGAGTCAGACAGAAACAAGCATACGGAACCATTAAATAAACTTTTACAAGTAAATAAATCTGTTATGAAAATTCAGTACTTAAAATCACCCCCACATTTATTTTTCATTATAAAGTTTTATCTTCATAAATGTGTCAAATTGCTTCGTTTATAATTTTGATGAATTTTTTGAAACACTCAAAATGTTGGATGTTAGAAACATTAACATCGCACCGTGTGGGAATCACACTTTCTCCCATCAGAGGACACTAGTTGCATCATACATTAACAATAAATGCTGTTGTGAACAAAGAAGACGCTCACACTCTAACGATCTTACCTCTATTAGTGAATTAGTGTTATGTCTCTCATGTAGTTTAGTGTAATATATTAATTGTTAAGAAAATAATTTTACTTAAGCTGAATTCAGCATTAACCAAAGAGTTGTCAATTTTAAAATTGATATTAGCTAGCATAAAATCAGATACACCTGGAATCGTAGGGAACATCAGAAAAGGTAGAACAATTGTTACTGTATTAAATAACCAGCCTAGTTTTTTTTTTTAATTTACTAAAAATGGAGAATGATTTTTATCAGTGGACAAATACAGTAACCATAAATATGCCCTACAAACTTGGCAACGCAAAAAACAGTATTTTAAAACGTATAATGTGTACTTAATTTGTTCCTACTTTTTTTCCCTCAAATTTCTGTCAAATCCATTTCTGATACGTCACTGCATTCTTATACTTTTATTCACTGAATATCTCTTTCATGTGCAATTTTTCACTCATAAATTTATTCATGAGTTATTTTCAGTTCGTGCTTACTTCTCGTTGAGTTCTTTCTCTCCCATTGCTAATTCAAAATCGTTCTTAGTTTCCAAAAAATAAACAAAGCAATAATAAAAATAGTAAAAAAGGCAATAGTTGTAAAAGAAAATGTAAATAATCAGCATAATATGTCAACGAGAGATAAAACAATAATTTGTATCGCAACAACTCTTCAAATTTCGCTAAAATATACCATCAAGCTTCGCAAAATCTTCTGCGCAACAATACTCAGATAATTTATCTGCTCGTCGACCGATAACTGACTTTTCTTATCTGAAGGCACGTGCGTGTTTACTCGACTTGTATATTAATGATTTACGAAAATCCAGCTTGTTCTTACCAGGCACTGATTAATTCACACGCAGCGTTAGGATAGTTTACGAATACACTCTGGAACAAGCATTATCAGTTCTCGAAGATCAACGTAAAAGCATGCGACTGGTTTGCGTGCTCATCTCTGTCTGGTATTAATAGTTTTTCTTGCATTGCAGAGTTATGGAAACTATGCCTTCACTGCATGTTTCTTATCGCATAAATCAGGATTATAAGTGTTGTGCATTTATGAATCTGAGCACAAAAAAAGCGAGAATTGAATCCTTATGTGTAAATATTTAAAATGTATACTATTAGGAATATACTTTCTTATATCTAAACAAATCTTTCTAGGCAATAACAACAGGAAATTTGATTTCCATTTCAGCTTTGACTTTTTCCCAATGAAATTTTATTTAGAAATAGGAATAGCTGTCATTTTGAATCTTATGTTAGTCCACACCCAAGAAAATTTGTTTTTAACTCAGAGATGAACTGATAACTAGTAATACAAAAAAACATTTTTCAAGTCAATTCCTACTTAGTTAACAAAGAAAAATTTGATTTTTTAGTTACTTTTTATTAAATAATTAAAATTAATATAAATATGTATATACACAGGATAGAATCACAATATTAAGTTGCGATTAATTTTTTTTAATTATCATTAAAGTATTGTATTGTCAACCAAAACAATCGTGTATATAAAATTCCAGTTCAACTGAATGCTTTAAACCGTGAGAAAAAGAAAATTTCTTAAAGTTTTAACGCTTGCTAAAACTAAAACTAACGCGGCTGTATCTGTGTAATTCTTTGAATAATTAGTTTTAATGAATTAATTTTTATTAATTAAAATTAAATTATACCATATTGTCACTCAGAACAATCGTGTATAGAAAATTTCAACTCAGTTGAGCGCTTTAAAATGTATTTTATTAACGATTGAAAATTTGTACAAGAATATATATATGGAGATTACCAGTGGTTCCCGACCCCCAGGCCACGGATTAGTACCCGTCCGTGGATCAAATGCTTTTGGTTGGTTCATGGAACATTAAAATATTTTCCATTTTACTAACTATGATGTATTTTTCTTATGTTTGTGCAATTCCCATGAATATCATGCTATGGATTCCATGTTAAATAAGTATGTATTCAATTATTTTTGGTATCACGGTATTTTATTCTGAAGGTACACTTAAATAAAACTAAATTAAAATGATTAAATCCAAACAATCTAAAATGTAAATAATCAACGCCCCAACATCAAAGTGCCGCTGCAAAATTATCAAACGTTGACTGGTCCGCGACGAAGCACTGCCCTAGACGACTAATGTCATTGCTGAATTCAAGACTCTTATTCTTCTTGTTAAAATAGGCCCTGGTATTATAATCTTAACGAAGAATCACCTTAACGAACTTCTGCTAGGTGAGGAAGTCGATGAATTCATTGTGCCATTTAAGGGTGAAATGGAAAACAAAATGAGAGTTCCCACTCTTGTTATAGGTGATGTGTACATTGCAAAATATTCTAAATCATTTAAGCATAAAAAGTTTAGTTCTCTTCCTTCTTTTCCGTCTTCTTCCCTGCGAAATGATGGGGGTAACTCATTGTCACTAACTCAAGACCGACATTGTCGAGTTTCAGGTTTGAAACCTAGTGTCACTAGAAACCCGACATATAAAGGGATAGATTCACAAAAAATCTTTCGAGACTCGAATTCCTTACATTTGCAAGATGTGATAGTTTCGTGAACAGATGCAGCTAAGTTGTCGTCCTTGTGTCTTGATTAGGGTTCAGAATTATGAGGAACGTAGCTAAAAGCCTTCATGTTGCTTCAGAATGTATCGTAAATTAAAAAGTCAAAAATTAAAAATCGACCCTGTGAAATGATAATGTGATGCTAGTTACAGATGCCTGCATTACTAACTAATTACTAACCTGCATTAATTTCTAACAGAATACAGCTGAAAATAAGAATTGAATTTATTTCATGACGAAGTAATTTTATATATGTACTAATTTTATATATGTATTATATTTTACAGTTTTCGTTTAACTATTCCTTATGATTATGATCTTAAGATTAACGATTTCTCTTATGATTAATTGGTCTGTTGGTTCCCGATACAGCACACCCTCTTTGGTGCGTTTCTTATCAAACCAAAAGATAGAGCGAAACACCATCAGATTGCTTAGCAGGCGTACTTTGCGAGAAAAGATTAATTTTCTATATCTTCATCATGAAAAATGGCACTTATAAACTTTGCATCATATTTCATACGGAACAATAAAGGTAATAAACGTTACATTGTTAAAGATGAAATACATTTAAATGAGGAATATAAATGATGAACTATATTTCTCGTTTTAAATTATTATAAGTTGAAGTCATGTATCATAGCATGTACTTTGTGTAAGTGTTTTATTGTTTTGAGGGTAAATTGATCTAAAAGTGTACAGATACTTGTAGTGTATTTGTAGTAATATATACAAACAAGTAATATAAAAAAAAGTTTTTTAAGTCAATTCCTAATTAGATCGACAAAGAAAATTTTTATTTCAGCTACTTTTTATTAAATAGTTAAAATTAATATATAAATTGTATATAACATATGACAGAATCCCAACATTAAGTGGTAATTATTTTTTTATTTATTATCATTAAAGATTCGTATTGTCATCCAAAACAATCGCGTCTATAAAATTTAGCTCAACTGAATGTTTTAAAACGTGAGAAAAATATCTTTTCAAGTTTTGACCCAAGTAGTTAAAAATGAAACTAACGTGGCTGTATCTGTTATTCTTTAAATAACTAGTTTCAGTCAATTAATTTTAATTAATTATAATTAAATTATCGTATTTTTAGCCAGAACAATAGTGTGTAGAAAATTTGAGTTCAAATGAGTGATTTAAAATGTGAGAAAAAAACCTTTTCAAGTTTTGACACAAGTCGCCAAAATGGCCACTGCCAAAAATGATGCCAACGTGGCTGTATTTGTAAATCTTTGAAGAATTAGTTTTAATCAATTATTTTTTATTAATTATAGTTAAATTACTGTATTGTCATTCAAAATAATCATGTATATAAAATTTCAGCTCAATGGAGCGCTTTAAAATGTATTTTATTAACGATTCAAAATTCCACCAAGATAAATAAATATATAGAGAGCGAGCTAATAGTAGCAATTGCATGAAATATAAAATAATGTGGTGAAGTAAATAACGTAATGGGCTTAACACATGTGACGTTATTTAGTCACGTGATAATGATAACCACGTGTTTTTAGCCAATCAGTTCAAAAACTCACGTGACGTCATAGTCACGCCATAAAAGCAATCATGTGTTTCCAGCTAATCAGTTCATGTGCTTCTTTGTTGACAACTTCCGCTCTTTGCTTAACTTTATCTTAAAAACTAGCAATTAGTCAACAACAATTATGCATATAGGTAGACAAAAAGCATTTTTATTTAAAAGTACATACAAAAAAATAAGATTTTTTTTAATATTAAAAATCTTTTGAATGAATTTATTTTTTATAACATTTGAACATTTTTACCCAATTATAAAATTTGAAATTCTACCCTAGTTTTACAAATAGAACAGCAAGTACAATTACTTTAATGTCTGTTTTGAATTCAATGGAGAGCACGTGTTCGTCTTTCTCATGTGACCCGTCATGAATTGAGTCCATTGTTTAAATTATACTTGCTGAGTTAACAAGAATATTTCTCTCAGACTTTTCAGTATGCCCAAATGAGGATTGTCATTAATTAAAGAATATGTGCTTAATGATATCCTTTGTTTTAGATTTCTTTTCTTTTTAGGTATTCCTGTTACGTGAGTAACCCCTTTGACTCTCAGACCAATGTGTACTTAACAATAATCAAGCTTTTTTACAAAGTAATAATTTTTAAACAGTCATAATTTATCTTTCCTTTCGGCCCAGCTAAATTCAATATTTATTCGTGACCGGTGATTCATGAATACGGTTACGATTAAACTTTATAAATATTGACACACTTAAAGATTGAATAAATGAAATAAATGATATCACACAAATATCTTGGAACCGAAGTAAGACCTTAGTTAAATTTACAATGTTATTCTAGAGGAAATAAATTTTCAGTGTCTGTTAAGATTAATTGATATGTAAATGAATGTTTTACGGAATTTTATTATTGCAAAACAGACAAATATTATTGTAATAAATGAGAATTGGTATTTCCTTAAGCTCTGAATGCATTTTTTGATAAGTAAAATCAGCTTTCTTAAAACATTATTCACCAAGAATTTATTATACATACATACATACATACGTACATACATACATACATACATACATACATACATACATACATACATACATACATACATACATACATACATACATACATATTATATATATATATATATATATATATATGATTTCTAATATAGTTTTCTTCTAAATTTTAATATCTGATTCTAATTACAATTTCTGTTTTTGTATGCTTCTGCTATGGTGATAATTAATGATTCACCTCTCTATAGTAAAGAATATTAACCATATATATGTATATATATGGGAGTGTGAATATGGACATTAACTATATTAATTTCTATTTTCCTTTTTTTTCTTTGTGATTTATTCTAAACTATTCATTCATGTTCTTAGATTTATTAGATTCACTAGAAAATTACGTGGCCGTGGGTATCCTAGTGGTTAGAAAATCGAACTCCAGACCGGAAGGCCTGGTTCAATGCCCGATGCTATCAAATACCCTCCGAGTACACACGGAGTACGTGCTCGTTAAATCAGTGGGTCCGAAAGTCTTGTGAGCTGAATCACGAGTGCAGGGGCCTGGAGAATATTTCTCCCCTTCAGTTCCATGCCTAAATTGTGGAGGTGGAAATAGGTGGTGTCGGCATCTATCATCCCTTCGGAGAATTTCGCCGAGATAATTCGTACTGTCACCTGTATGGTGCTCAATTCCAAGGCGAACAACAGGCGTACTTATAGCCCCTTGCCATGATGAATTTCATGGGCCTCAATCTGACTACGTCAGACAGGTGGCATTGGAAACAACAACAACAGAAAATTATGTGGATACAAATTATAATTTATAAGTAGAATTAGCTCACCGTGAAATTAAAAAGTAAAAATGTGAGCTGGTGAATCTAAGAACAGAAATGAATAGTTTTAAAAAATTACGAATAGAATCTCGACCCAATAAGAATTTTAGCATTAAGAATTCCACAAAAACAAAGTTTTAACATACCTCATTTTATTCCACAATTCAAGAACATAATGCGAATATATCAAAAGAAAATAAGTTTATCAATAGCAAAGTACATCTGTTTTACAATATAAAGCGTAAATTTTTAGTAATGTATTACTTTAAACATTGGGAAAGGTTGTATAATGTATTCAATAAGAGGAAAATAATTTTCTAATTATAAAACAGGTGAAGCAAAATTGCTTTCTAGTATATCTAATTATATTTCCTATTATACAGACTAATTTAAAATATTTCAATATAATGGTATACTTTCTCTTAAATCTTTCAAAATAACTCGAGTAACATAAGAGAACTATTCAATAGTGAAGTCAGCTATTTTAAACACGCGCTATAATTGAACTGGAGGCGTCTTTTCAATTATAACCTTCTGAGTGATTCATTAAGGCAGAAACCTTTTCAAAATCTTGCAAAATCCATTTCGAGGTGACAGGTATTATGTATTATGCTCATCTATTGAAGTGAGGAAATTTAAGCAGCGTTTAAGAGGGAACGTATTTACTCTTTTATGGAAAGTCCTCTTGAAGATTGCATCAAGAGCAGGAAAACAAATCTTTCACCTCACCTCATTTGTTTCTATTAAGACCCTTTCTTTGATGATGCATACGTTGACTGTTAACATAAATCCCCTCCCCTGCAAGCAAGGCTAAATTATCCAAAGCGAACAGCAAAACGACGGCTATTCACTATTTTAATACAGCAACGCCAAAGGATGGCTTGAATAATGTGGATAAAGAGATTTTTCCTCCTCTTTCTTTTTGTATTTCTTTTTTGAAGAGAGAAAGAGCATTCATTTCTTAGCACAGTATGCAATAAGTGTTTCTTTGGCGATGCAGGTGGTGAGGAGGGGCTATTAGTCGCCAACATATCTCGCCATTTTTCCTTGCAAAAGAGTTGAGGAAATTTTTATCTTCTTTTTTTGCTGAAAGATAAAAAAGTGGATGTGGTGAGGAAAATATCTTTAGATATCTTTTTCTGTTCTGTTTCTTTATCTTTTTTCTTTTTCTTTTTCTTTATGGTAATACTTATGTCCACAGGTGCTGTCATGGCTGGGAAGATTATTGATTGTCATGACGCTGTTTGGATGTGTTATACGCTGGGATATATTTATATGGGATATAGGGATTGAAAGAGCATATTAAAAGGAAAATGCCCTATAACTGGTATCATAGGAGCATGAAAAACAATATAATAGTGTATGTTTTTCTATCGGATGATAGTTTTGTTAACACCTTATGTAGGAAGCTAGTCAGAGGTATTTAATATATTGTCAGCACATATTTATTTTAGTAATATTATCATTACTAATTCTAAAATAATTCTTGTAAAAGTTATGCATATGCACCTAGGAATCATAATAGTAAAGAGATTTAATAAAAATAAATCTTAATCATATGGCATATGCATATTGAATCAGTTTATAAAGGAATTAGAGATAGCAAGAAATGGGTTGGTCTTTGTCTGTCTTGCATGTCTTTCATTTATTTCCTTATGGTTTTTTAAGTATAACTTATACCATTGATTAAAAAAATTGAAACCTCCTCCCCACCTTTTTTTATTGTAGAATTGAGAAAATAAAAAAAGGAAAGTAGTATTGGAAAGTAGAGTACATACAATTTTCTCTGTTCAAACATTTAAATCTCTCCAGCAATGACATTCATTGATTTACAATATAGTTGTAAAATTATCTTTAAAGTTATCTTTCAAAGTTTGTAGTAATTCCGTAGACGTGCACAATTCCGAAGATATTTTTGCCAAATATGTGGTCCATTATAAATTTACTAACTTCCATCCCTCAAAAATTCAGAAATTTTTAGAATAGTGCAGAGTACAGCTGAGAATTACATTCCCCTGCAGTAAGTTAAAACCTCTGATCTAGCCCTTCGCCGCGATGAATTTCTTAGGCATCGATCTGACACTGACAGAGAGGTGACATTAGAAACAACCACCACCACATTTATGGGAATCCACATCCTGCATTCAAAATCCTACTTTCAGAATTATCTTAACTTTCAGAAAAACTAAAAAAAAAACCCCTTGAATAAAAGGAATGCAAGTTATTTACATAATGTAGTAGCGAGAAGCAAAATGAAAAAAAAATCCTCACAAATTCAACGATGGCTTTAATCCGATACTTCTCACGCAGGGTATGTCACAATCCCCGCCTAATTTTTTGTAAGAGACTCCATCTAAACCTTTTTCAGAAAATGAATAGTTTCTTGTGTACCTGACTTTAAGGTCATATCCCTTGAGGGGCCTTACCTTATAGGTCTATTCTAAATGTATATTTTTGGATACCGCCTCTTCGGATATGTCATACCCTACACGTGAATCGCCGTTACAAATCCAAATGCTTTAAAATCTTTCCTATGCAATGGGGTATTATTGTGGTTATGATGAAGAAATGTGATATTTAAGTTGTGTTTATTCGATGATAGATATAGTACAATAGAGTATTTTCGGATGGAGAAAAATCTCTTTACTAGGAGGATGCGGAAGGATCAAATGATGAAGAGTATAATCATAAGTATGGTTCCTCTACTGAAAGTGATCCAGATAATTTAACTGAGGGAGAATTTTCGTCCTTGATAAAATGACCACACCATATTCAAGGATGGAAAATGTAATCGTTGGCCTTAGACTATATTTTTTGTGTTGTTGAACTTTGCGACAGTGAATGAACAAATTATTTCGTTAAGTAGTCAGAAGCCACCTATCAAACATCAAACCACACGCTGATTTCTCAAATGTTTCGATTTCGATTGACAGAAGAATGTAATGAATGTAGAAACAAGCAAACAATGCTTCTATGAATTTTTTAAAAAATTAAGATCCAGTGAAAACATCGCACTCATTCGCGATAAAGACTAAAGGAGTGCATAAACAATGAATTGAATGATCTAATAAAAAGAACAGAAAAACTAAATTTATGGGTGAAAAGTGTTATAAATATATTGTATTTTCTACTTTTCTCGCTTTTTCACCTTTGTGTGCAAATTTTACGGTGCAAATAGATTGTAAACACCCTTGGGTATGAGATACCCTGAGCGTGAAGTGCCGGGTTAAAACTGGCACTTATTTGATGGATTTTCGGCATAACGTTACTGATTTTCTGTTTGAGCGCGAGTCCATACAAAACTGAAATTTTCATACAGCAAAATAACAGGAAACGTTTTTTTTCATAACAATTTACTGAGCTCTACAACTGGTTTGTGTATTAATGAATACTTCCTATATTGTAGTGTTACGACATTTCGTGAGTCTTCGCGTGGTTTTATCAGAGTTTGAAGATCGGACACGCACGTGCAGCAGACAGCTATCAGACGAGTGTCGCGTGATCTTTGCTTCGAGAAATTAATTGTGTGTTTCTTCCGTACGAAGTTCCGTAGCTTTGACTGTTTCTTATCGTATAAATCAGGATGATTAATGTAATATTTCCAAGGGTCAAAGGGTGATCAGTCAGAGAGTGGCTTCCATAAATGTCAGGGAAAACATGAGCGATATGACATATTGTCCGAATTAACATATCGCAAACGTTGACAACGGGAAATTAACTTTATTTTTGAATAATTTTTATTTATTTTTTATGTTTTCTTGTCTAGAACTGAGTAATTTGATTTTAATAAATTAAAAAAAAATGCAGATGGAATTTTTTTTCACTTAAATATCATATAAAAGCTACTAAAATAGCATAATACTTATACTGCTTTATTTAGAATTTAACCTCTCTAAGTGCCGCGGGCGTGTATACACGTCCTGCTGAGGTGGTGCCTTTAGTGCCACGAACGTGTATACTCGTCCTTACAAAGGAGGTCTTTCTGCATTGTAATGCTCTATTTAAAACTAGAACTCCCATGGTTTTGAAATACAATAAAATGACTATGACAGTTCTTCTAAAGAATTTAATTATTTCCGAGAAGTTGGGAAGGGATTTGAAAGGGTATATTTTCCACGAACAATGGAATTCATAGTTGAGCAGTTTCTCCCTTGTTTTTTTTGTTTGAGTGTGTTCTTTTCTTCTCTTCATTTGCTCTCATTTTGGTTTACCGCATGTGTAATAGGAACTTTTTAATTTTTTCTGAAAATATGTCTGACAGTGAGTTTGTGCAAGGAAAAATATTCGTCGTGAATCTGATGTTATGCTGGTTTATGTGTTCATCCATGTTTCAGGATACATCACATAACATATAAGTTATAAATTGTTTTTTTATTATTTTATAACTCCTACATTAAATTTTGTATTTTCGCTTTATCATTTTATTTTTTCTTCTCTTCTTTTCTTTTTCAAAGTGGAAGTAAACTATTTTTAGGAGGAAAAACAAGCCTCTTCTTTTCCCCTTAAAAACCGTGTAACAACGCACGCCTGTAGGAAAATGGGTGGCACTGATGGGGGGGGATTTCATAGCTTTTCCTCGGCAGTTAAGGGGTTAATTTATACTAAAAATCCAATATTATTGTATTAAAAATTTTGTATGTGATTTCTTTTTTGCAACTAAGAAACCTTGCATAATTAACATTCAATATACGTGGAATGTCCGGAAACTAAGTACCGTCTTGTTCTACAGCAACCACTGTGGTAGTTTCACTCTTCACCACTTTTTCTCATTATCTCTTTGTGATTCTTAGCTCAATGACGCCTTACAGCATCATTGGGTTTCTTTCAGACTTGTTATCGAGCGTTAGAAATGCTTAAGATGATTGCCGATCCCGCCGACTGTGAAGTGCGTTCTATAATCCATTTTTTGAATGTAGGGAATGTTAATCCAGTTGAAATTCATCGTCAAGTAGAGATTTATGGTGAAAATGTAATGAGGAATAAAATAGTGAGAAAATGGGTTGAACAATTCAAGGATTGGCGAACCAATGCTCATAACGAAGCACTGAATGGGAGGCCTTCTGTTGTTAGTGATAATTTGGTCGAAAAAGTGAATGAGAGAAAAGTCGTGAAAGCGGACGGCTTACATCAAGATTGCATTGTGATGAGTTTCCCCAAATTTTAACTCTTTTCACTGGCAGCATCTTTCTTTGTAGATCAGTGCTTCTACAAATTTACAGTATTTCCGATCCAATTTTCAATCATAATTTTCCCCCTCTATACAATAACTACGTACTGAATGCAATAATAATGCACTTTGACGCTAAAACTGCAATACGACCTTATTGATAAACCGTACAAATTATCAGGATACGTATTAAATTTTGTATATGTGTTACCTTTAAGTAATAAATATTTTAAGTGAGTTATATATATATTTTAAGTAATAGGATAAGTATTATGTCACTTTTCCTTTCTAGTTTGGAAACTAGAACCTATTGTAATAAACATGCATCTTGTATTATATTTTTTATTATGTCACAGTGTATTTTGTTCTGTTTCCTTCCAGTAACTTAGTAATTTTTTAAAATAATCTTTTATTTTCGACTTTTCGATACTCTCACCCCCCCCCCTCCTCCCAAGTTGGATTATCATGGTCCCTAGGGGATGCACCCCCCAGATTTAGAATCATTTTTGTAGAGGGTATAGAGAAATTGGTTTCCCTAAATGAAAAATGTCTGAAAAATAGTGATACGTTTGTAGAAAAATAGTTTCCGACAGATTCTTTCATGTAAAAATAAATTTTCTTTTGAGAAAGGATTTTTTTATGCGAATTTTTCCAAAATGGTTGTTACGTTCCGGAGACACCTTATAGCTCCAATCACATACCCCAAATCGGAATCATTGAATGCTATGTTAATTCCAATCAAGCCAAGCAAATTTGCAATGCTGATGAAAATATTTTTCATAGTCTAAAGTACAAACTCACATAAGCAAAAATGTCATTATGTACGAAAAGTTAAGACTAAGTTTTTATGAACTTCTTTTGTTTCAAATGATTTTCCGGGAATTCGATACCCATGTTGTAATGGTCGTCGTGGTTGCTACCGTCGCGGGTATGAGCCCCGGTGCCGCTTAAGTGCTGCAGTGTAAAAGAATTGACTCAAGTTACATTTTCTGTCTTGATTGGTTGCTTAGAAACGTCACTTTCTGAATCAACAAGAGAAATATTGGTAACGGGCTTCCCCATTTTGAACCTTGGTCAAATGGCGAGTTGTAAGACTTCAGAGCTATCCACCCGCGATAGTGGTTAGCAAACCTGACTGCTGTGCCATTTGACCTGGGTTCGAATCCCAAAAAAGGCATGAATGTTTGTAAATGTTAAATATCTTTGAGGTATGGGCCTACTCTAAATAGCCATAGAGCCACAAGTCCTCTTCTGAGGTTGGTGGAAGGGGAAGAGAGATGAGCCAACTGAGCGCCCCAGGTTGTTCTCCCTTAGAACTGAGGTTGAAACCGAGCTAAATCGTACTGTCACCTGTATGGTGCTCAAAGCAATGAAATGACAGGCGTAAATCTCTTGCCCCTTGTCACAATGAATTTTGCGGGCCTTGATCTGACACCGTCAGACAGGTAGCATCAGAAACAACACAACAAAACTTGAGTTTCTTCCCGAATCTCCAGACATTCATACCATGTTAACGTTTGGACCTTTATCGCCGAGAAATGATTTAAATGCATTTTAATTCTAATGTCCTAAAATTAGTTACAGATATCCATCTGTGGTGTTGTTTTATGCTTTTAATTTTCAACTGTCCAACGGAATTACACCTAGCTTAAAAATTCTAGAAATTTTTCCTACTAAGCATTTTTTTCGTTGAACAATTCATCTTGCATTTTTTAATTTGCTTTGACACATGCTTTAATTTTGGATTTTTTTTTTAATTACTGAAAACAAAAAGATCTTAATCACATTCAAATGAGCATTTTGTTTGAAAGAAAATGTTTACATTAGAAATCCTTAGTGGTTTTATTTCAAAACAGGCACAATTCACAAAAGTAAAAGAAAAAAAAATTCTTGTATTATTTAAGAGACATACAAAAATTATTACTCCCTCCCCTCCTTCTGAGTTAAGATACTGAGCAGCTAAAAAAGGTCTTCTTTTACCGCCTTTATAGTAAAGAAAATAGAAAAACATATTTACTATAAACAATTTTAAGGAAAGATTCAAAAAATGTATAAAGCACTTTGGTGGACGGAGAACAAAACTATTTGCTTTTTTCCCTGCCAGATTCCTTGAAAGAATGAGAAGCTTCTGTTCAATATTTTAACGAAATACTGCCTGTTTTTTTTCTCTCTCTTTTTCGTTGTTGATGCAGTTTTTCAAATGTTAAATAGTGGATATTTTCCCTTTATTGTTTCATAACTTAAGATACTACCCAAGCCACTTTCTTATATTTCCCATTACTAACCATCATATAAGTGAGTAGTATAATTCAGCTACTCGATGGCCTTTAATGATGGATCTCGTAATTTTGAACCATGATCAAGTGATGAGGACGACACCCGATCTGGTATCTTTCTCTCCTTACTTACACACCATACCAACGGAAGGACAACCAGTTTATCGTAAATCTCATTTTCTTTACCTTTTTAAATTCCTACTATTAGCTCACACTCTCTATATATTTATTTATTTATTTGTCTCGGTGGAAGTTTCAATCGTTAATAAAATACTATTTAAAGCGCTCAATCGAGCTGAAATTTTATTTACAAGATTATTTTGGTTGACAATACAATAATTTAATTCTAATTAATAAAAATTTATTAAAACTAATTATTTAAGGAATTACAAATACAGTCACGTTGGCATCATTTTCGGCGACTTAGCGACCCTTTTGACAACTTCTGTGTCAAAACTTGGAAAAGGTTTTTGATAATGAATAAAAATTAGTTACCATTTAATATTGAGATTCTGTGTCTTATGTTAATACATATTTATATTATAATGGTAACTATTTAAAAAAAAGTAGCTAAAACAAAAATTTTCTTTGTTGACCTAAGTAGGAATTCATTAAAAATTTTTTTTATATTACTTGTTCGTTTCAAATCATAACAATACCAAATATGAGGGAGGTGGGGGGATATGACTAAACTAATATTAAGTTTTACTATACAACGTATGTTGAAAATGCATTATTATTATTATTATTTATTTATTTAAGTTTAAGATGACAATGTTAGCTGTATACAAAAATGTATTATTTCATTTTTAAATTATTGTGTTTCATTTGTATTATTTTCATGAGTGGCAATAGTGAATATAACTATTTAATTATTTGTGAACGGCAATTAAGTTATTTTTGAAGTTATACTTCTTTTAGCGCGTTCGGGGAAAAAGAATGAGGGTAATTTTTTATGATGCGCACGCACACCGTTACGGATGTGACAAAAAACCATCACGGATGTGGCGCACAGCGTCATGGAGGGGTGCGCATACCGTCACGACTCCGATGAGCGCGCACACCGTTGTCTGATATTTTAACATGCCACTTTTTTGTTGCTAGGTGACTAATATTTAGGGGATCGTAGAAACTATTGTAAAAAACCATATCTATTGGGACGCATTCCCCCCCCCTACAGCTTTCTGGCCAATATCTCGGCACCAGAGCCTGGCAGTCCATTCCGACTAGCTCATTCGATCCCTGTCTATCTGCTCTTCCAATTATTATAGTTTCATGCTCATAGGGCTATTTCTTCCATAGTTTTTAATTGTTTTAAACTTTTTAAATTTGTTCAAATTCACAATATCTTGGCTTCTGTTTGAGTCTCGGACTTCAGATTTGAACCAAGTGTTTCACTTGTCGAGACCCATCCAGTCATCTACTTCATCTCAATTGTGTAGGCATGGGGACAGCTTAAGCACTAAAATATCATGCTCCCATGTTAATCCTATGTGGATTGGAAAAAAATTCACCCCCCTAAGGAATTGAGCTTGGGACTTGATTTTTGGAGGCCCACCATACTTTTCTATTAGAGTGAGCTTTATGTAGAATAGGCCCCCTCCGGTGCTTCCACCCCCAACACGGCTTCCCCAGTAATAACTTAAATCCTATGCCACCTTGGTCAACCGCACTGGCTGGAATCGAATGTTCTCTCTATGAGCATTCTGGATATATTTTTTCAGGACAATAGGCCCATTTCTTTACCCATATTAAACATTTTAAAATTATTTTAAAGTTTTAAATTTTTTAAATCCCGCATAGCTCCGAGGATTTTTGAGCTTTGTTAATGAAACTCAGACCATAGGTTCTCCTCATTGATCTGTTTCGTCTGTTACAATTCGTGGGTTGATAGCGGGCCTAGGGGGCGTTTTCCCTAAAATTAGAATCCCCATGTTATTCCTATGAGGCTCGATCTTTTGATGACGTCACGATAATACAAAGTCAGAAGGATGAAACTTTGGGATCATCTACTACTCTATGTATCGTTAGTATGTGCGTGACCATTACATTACAGTCGTTCCCCCTCCTTGGGTGAGTTAGTTTTGTTTTCCTTTCCCGAGCTAGCGCCACCACATTGGCAACTACAGACTCTGGACCAGTTCGAATGGATTTTCCTTGTGTTTCCTCACAACCAGGCCGATTATCGAGTTTCTGGGTACCCTACTTCTATTTTATTTAATTATTTTAAATGTTTTAATTATTTTAAAATGACCATAACTCGGGGGCTCTTCAGGTGGATGCCTTATTTTTCTCGAGAATGATTCTTCCCGCCGAGACATTCAATATGAGGTCTCAGGTGTCACATTTGGTTCATCTAATCTCCAGAAACAGTCTGCCCCCCCCATGTTATTGGTCCTATTGTTCCTGTGTGGGGGTGTTTAAATTTATTTAAATCGTGATTATCTCGGCTTTGACTGGTCTGATTGACTTGAGGTTAGTATCTTTCAACTCTGCCTGTGACCGCCTTTCGTCCTTGACCCAGCTTGCCCTGATCAAGAATTTTAGAAAGATTTTAATCTTATTACGCCAAAGAACTATATCTTTTTACGTGCATACATAAGTGAACACACACTTTTTTATTTTTTATTTTTATGAAAATGAAATGCTTGGTTAAATGATTTGGAACACATTCTATTAATTTGTGACAAATATACTTCTCAAAGAAATGACTTCTGGAATTTACTGAAGATAGACCTATGCAATAATATCACCTTCAGAGAACTTTTGGAACATGCAACAATCTATAAGCAACTTTTCTAAGTCTTTTTTGAAGAAAATAAAGTTATTTGATGCATATTAAATAAGAAAGGAAAGACATCCATCCCCCCCCCCCCCCCCGCCGCAAAAAGACTTCGTTGCTCCATATCCCACAAAACCTATAACCAGTTTGGATAAATGGGAATAATATAGCCTTTGTCACTCCGTATCCCACAAAAGTTATTACTTGTTTGAATAAGGTTTTTTTAGTGATTAAAGCTAGACTTGTGTGGAACGAAAGCAATTTCTTTACTTAAAAGTATTTTGTAAAGCTAAGAAAATTAGTTCATATTTTCTTTTGTAGCTTTAACAACATGTGTAGGCAATGCATCTTATAAGTTCTCTGTAGTTTTAGTACACTTTAATACAATTATTTTAAACTCAATCATGCCCAGCGGCAAATCATTCCAAATTTGAAGCAAGCTATTGATCGTCATAATGAAAATAAGATGTTAATGAGTATAAAATGCCTAATTGAGAATAGTTTGTGTTAAGTAGATAAAGTATATATAACATGTTGACAAAAATTTCAAAAACAGCTTCTTTAAACGGCCTTAAAGTTAATAAACCGGATATCTGCCGTACTCAAAAGTTTCTTTTCACTCTCTATGAATTATTCAAGCAATATCCTTTTCAAAATCTTGCAAAACATCATTTCAAAGAGAGAGAATAAAGTATTACCTCCATCCATTGAAGAGTGAAACCTTAAGCAACACTGAATTCGAAACATATTTTCTCCTTAAAAATTCTTTTTCAAGATTGTATTAAAGGTAAGAAAACATCTCCTCAACTCGACTCATTTGTTTCCATTAAGATCACTTCTTTGATGAAGCGTGTGTCGGTTCTTAGCATAAATCCCATCGTGTAGGCAAGACTGTATTATCCCCAGCCAACAGCAAAACGACGGCTATTCACTCTTTTAATACATGTCTGTGAAACGCCAAAGGGTGTCTTGAATTATGGATCAAGATATTTTCCTCCTTTTTCCTCATTTACGGAAAGAAAGACCTCTCATTTCAACCTACACTATACTGCAATGATGTTTTCTTGGCGACGCTTGTGGAGAGGCTTGGGTATTAGTCACCAACAGTTTCCATCTTCCGCCCGCCCACTACACCTATTCCTGAATTAAAGATTCATTTAAAATATTTCTTCCCCTGGAATTGGAGGGGAAAAAAAGGGAACTATTTTTACATTTGTTTTTTCCCCTTTCTTATTCCTTATGTTAATGGTTGTGTTCGCAGGTGCTGTCGCAGTTGGGGAAATTATTGATTAGCGGGTTTCTTACTTTGCACAGAGAAGGCTTAGAAACAGAAGGAAAATAATGTTACGTTGATAGGGTTCGATGATTTTATTCAAATCAGTCGCAAAGAACTAGGCAGTTCTTTAAGAGCGATGAAAATTTGTCAAAAATAAATCCTTGAAATACAGGATTCAGCAGCAAAATTCGCAGAATGAATATCAGAAGGACTTCACACCTTCTACAGCACTCAGACACAATATCACTGTCTAAAATACAAGTAGGCTATATTATTCATAAGCATCACTCGTACTACTCAACTGCCGAGCTAATCGCTATCCTACTCTTCAGTGTCAAAACAATACTAACTAATCGCTAATCCAAACAAGATTGACTCAGTTTCGGCGATCGTCTCCGCAATTATAGGTCTCACGAACCCTTCGAGAAAGATCCGCTTGCGTCATAGATTGTTAAATTAGTGGGATTCTCTACTAATTTCCAAAAGAATCCATTTTATCATGAACTCGCCAAAAATGGTTGCCAAATTGCCAACTTGATCGTCAGAAATGATACCAACTTGAATCTTTCTCCAAGATTTCGCCAAGTTACCATTGAATTGCTATTATAATGTAAGGGACGGCATTGCTTGCGAATATTACAAATTTATCATAAAATAAATATAACATATAATAGTATAAACGCATTACACATACAAATGCAGATTATTTACGCTGTTTTACACAAAATTCGTAACAATAATAAGTATCTGAGCCAGTTACTCGTATTTAGTTATCATGTACTGTTTTGTACTGTTGAATGAACTGTTTTATCACAATATTCTTCTTGGAATTTAATGGTTATAATAAATAAATTGTCGGTAGATCACTATTTTCAAAACGAGGCTATATTTATGCGTACAATAGCAAGCTGAAACATTTTTGCTCATATTTATTTATGTGTTCAATTGTGTTCTTTTTGAAATTATTACTATTCCTTTATACGTCAATTTGATACCCGAGTACCTATAAATACCGACTGTCACTGCTTCTGAACATAAGAATCTGAATTAGGAGGGCTAAACTACATTACGTAATTTTCTTCCATGATAATGCAGATTTTTGTTGGACGTGAATTAACTCGCGTACTAAACACAAATTCCTCCCATTCATTCACAATAAGGCTGCGTTTTAATGCAAAATGAGAGAATAAACCTATTAAAATCTTTTAAAAAACCTACTCTTTTCCCCAAGACCAGACGTCTTAAACTTTTGCTCGCCTGGGCCCCCCCCCCCTTTATGTATTATTATGTTGTAACAGTTCTTATTCTTTACACTTGTGTTTCTCCTATATATTTTTTGAAAATATTTCACATATTACTAATGCTATGTAGTTGCAAACAATAAAATAACTGAATTAATACTCTTGATCGAAATACATGTTCTAGTAAATGTTTTTATAGGGGACAATTTAGTGATCTAGTCTAGGATGACACATGTTTCAAATTTTCCTCGGTGTCTTTTCGAAGTCGAAAGTAAAAGATTATTTGAAGAAAAATTATTAATTTATTGAAAGTAAACAAACAAAATCAATTCTGGCATAGTAAAAATTAAATGTATATTTATATTGATATAATACATTTATAAATGTATCCCAACTGCACAACGTGTTTTATAGTTAATGTAACAATACATAATTACGAACAACATTAATAATTACCAATGAGCCGATTGGCTTGTCATGTATAAAATTATATGCAAAAATTAACACATCTTAATAATTTGTATGGTTTATAAGTATTCCCTTAACTGCTGAATTAAAGTTACGCGATTCACTCCTCAACGCTCCCATTTTTCCCGTAGGTGCGCGTATGTGATTTATTAGGGAGGGGGAAGAAATGGAATAAATAAGTAAATGCTCTGAAACAAGTAAATCCTTCTCACTGTAAAGGTCATCTTATTGCATTCCAAAGTCTTCGGAATAATTATATGGATAGTAGCGCACAGAAAAGACCGTGCTTCGGAAAGACGTATATATACATTAGGAACAATTAATGCTTTAGTTGAGCGAAACGTTTATATTCGCTGATAGCATTTATAATATTTTAAAGTCGTATTGTAGGTTTCGCATCGAAGTATGGTATTATTGAATTAAATACATTGCTGTCGTAAATAATGGGGGTGCTATGAAAATTATGATTGAATATTGGGGCTCAAATTTAGAAACTTTGAGAAGCACTGCTCTAGAGCTTAAATACTTCACTATAAAATCTCAAATAGTCCGTGTCGAACAATTTTGAGGAATTTGGAGCAATGAATCATACCCTCTCATTCATAACCGGAAAAAAATAATAATAATACGTATGTAAAAAAAATTGCCCAGAAAAATTAATGCATGTACAGCGGCAAGTATTGCGAAAAATAACTCAATCGTCTTTCGATCTGTCTTTCTCAGACGAAACGGATAATGAATGGTTTTTTCATCTTTGTTCTTTTTTATTCGAAATGCGTAGAGCGTCAGTGAGAGAGAGAGAGAAGAGATTAACAGTTGAAAATAAGCGACTTTAAATAGTTCGCAAAAATTGTATTTGTACATAAGTTTTTTGGACATCATAACATAAAAAATAAACGCTATGGGTGAAGTCTCAACGCAGATGAAGGGTGTTGAACCATTTATGAAGAAACTAAATAGTATTTTAACCGCATAAATGATACTACTGTAATTTTATGCCTTTGATAAGACAGACTTGGATTGAAGAATGTTATTTAGCAATAAAAGTTTAAGACAGAAACATACGGCTAGAAGAAAGAAAAGTCACAGAAACGAGTTTCCATATTGCTTTGCGCAAATGCTAATGAAAATAATATATTGAAACCTGTGATTGTGGTCTAAAATAGGAAGACATCAATTTTAAATATATATATATATATTAAATCAAAAATTACCAGTGCATGATCGTCTTGTGCTTTGGGGACATACGTACTGTTGAACATGCGTCTGTTGATACGTACTGTTGGGGACATACGTACTGACATACATTGTTGTACAACTCGTCAAACAAAAATACTTCGTCCAATGCCACGATATGCAGCCAATAGTGGAAAACTGTTCCCACACGTATTTACACAAACAATAATCTTGTTCGTCTATATACATGACTGTTTTGAATTTAGTTCTATTTAAATAAATTTTCTTAATTCTGAAGCAAATTTAAATTAACTATTTAAATTGTACATTAGTTAAAGATATAATTTAGGTTGAAAATCCTCTTGTATATTACTATCGTCACTTCAATTCAATAATTCATCTAATTTATCTAATTACTTGATTTATTTGTCGTAACATAATCATTTGAATCAAATGTTTTTAACGTTATGTTGATTCAGTTGGTATTTATTCTGAATATGTTAGATCAATCAGAGAAAAGAATTGAAATGCGTAATCGAAGTTGGTGTAACTTAATACGTATTTATTTTCTTATATTATCATTTATTTGGACATATTTTTGCTTTGTGTAGTTATAAGAAGGAGAAGCTTCTGTGTGTGGAACAAACTTTGGCAGGCGGCTCTTATCCACAATGACATCAATTGGCAAAATATTTCGGCGAATGGTATAATATGTAAATACAGTGTTTTCTCTTATTTCAAAATACATTTTCCTTTTAATGTACAAAATATTTAGCTATTTACTTCGGTTCAGTTAATAGGTTTATTACTTTCAGATATAGGTTTTTTACTTTACTTTATTACAGTTTATAGGTTTATTACTTTCAGATATAGGTTTTTTACTTTACTTTATTACAGTTAATAGGTTTATTACTTTCAGATATAGGTTTTTTACTTTACTTTATTACAGTTAATAGATTTACACTTTCAGTTACAGGTTTATTTTTAGTTATAGATTTTTGCTTCGTTTATATAATGTCACCAATGGGTTAAGATAATACGTAAATGTCGTTACGTGCTTTATTTCAGCAAGGTCTGTAATCAGAATCGCCCAGATTATATACATACACGCCGGCTGGGTGGCGTGGTTGTTTTGTCGCTGGCCTTCTGCACCCAAGTTTGCGGGTTCGACCCCAGTCCAAGTCGGTGGATTTTCATGATACAGAAAATCGGCATCGGCCATGTTGTATGATTATATTACATGTAAAAGATCCCTAGAGTATCTGTTTGGCTTGGATGCTCTCGGTAAAATTAAATCCTAATACAGGTTCGTATCGTCAGAGCTCAGGTGCATCCCTCTAGGGAGGAAACTGGGCGTTAAAATTACCTGCGGCAATTGGTATCCATCTATAGGGCACCGCACTAAAAAGTGATACCAGCTTTCGGGGGATGTACTAGGTCTGCAATGGTTAATGACCAATTAGCAGCCAATTAGAAATAATACACACACACACACACATATATATATATGTATGTATATATTAACGATCTTCTTTCCCCGTCTGCAATAGCTGCTATAGCCAATTAGCAGCCCATTAGAAAAAATACACACACATATATATATATATATATATATATTAATGACCTTCTTTCCCCGTCTGCAATAGCTACATTAGAAATTTGTTCAAAATAGTTAAAAACAAAATACCTTGCTTAAAAATAAACGCGAGTTCAAGTATCAATAGTTACTGTATAAAATAATCTCACTCTCAAATACATTTTCCTTTATCATTCACTGTTTGCAGTTTCTCCAGTAATGCATTTTCTTAAATTTGTAACTGAGTTAAAACTCATGTTTCCCTTGATAAATTTCTATCTTATTTAATAGTTTTGTTTCAGAGGTTAATTATATCTATATCTAAGCAATTCGCGTGTTAAACCGTAGGTTACGCGTGCTAGTTATTCTAAATTTGTTACCTTTTTAAAAGATGAGTGCACGCATTGACTGTGAAAATTCAAACAAAATGATTCGCGTGTTTCATTTCTAAGTAAAACGATTCTCCTCTTCATTTTCTTGCGCAAGAGAAGTGGGAATTATTAACATTATTGCATGTTCACAAGCATGCAATATTGGTAATAAATGTTATATTTCCTGAAACGTAAGTAAACCCTCACGCTAAATATCTTTATTTAAGAACTCAGAAGTTGGATACAAATAGTAAAGAGTTTATTCATGTAACAACTGTTGTAAATGAAAACATGAGACAGATTATTAATCGAACTATCTCTTTTATTCTATACTTTTATACATATTTTAATTATAATTAATCTTTAAGAATAAGAAGATAAATATTGCTTTTGTTTTATAATATGTTTTTTTCTTCTAATGTGCTGCATAGTGGCAATTAAGTCTTCGCAGACACGGCAAGTCCCCAAAATGTGAGAGCCATTTTATGGTTGCAGTATCTAGTGGCGGCTCTCACTACCGAATTTTGACGCTTGAGTCAAATTTAATTCAAGCATCTTCAGATGCTTTATATTGCCTTGATTTCAATTTTACCGAGAGAGCCAATGCCAAATTGATAAGGGATTTTTTACGTTCCACATAATCACATGAGGTGCATTCCTATGATTTCTGCATCCAGAACCAAATTGAGAGAACCCACAACCTCAGGCTTAAGAAACGGAAACGTTATTTCAAAGCCACAGAGCCGATAGGTCATAAAAGTGGTTAAAATACGCAAATTTAAAGGGGTTTTTTTTTATATTTCTAACTGCGGATTATAAACAGTTATATATATATATATATATATATATAACAGAGTTCTTCAATCTACCTAGTAGATTCACTGAAAGCTGGTATCTCTTTTTAGTGCGGCGCCATATTGGCGGATACCAATCACCAAAGGTAATTTTGACTCCCAGTTTCCTCCCTAGAGGGAGGCATCTGAGCTATGACAATGCGAATCTTGTACTGGGATTTAATTTTGCCTGGGCACTGGTACTGGTAGCGTGTAGATTATTTTCTGTTGGAAAAGACAGTACTAAACCAAGATTGGCTTATTAATTTCTCACACCTATGCATCACAATACAGGACGTCACATATATTTGCAAACACCAAAAAAAACCATAAAAAATTTTAAAGCTGTATATTCCGAAATTCTATTTCTCACCTCATACTCAACATCTCACTCCCCCTCCTCCCTCTTCTTCTCAATGTTGCCATTCAACTCTAAATAAATTCAGCATTTCTGTTGTACTCTTTCACCAAAAAAAACCAACCAGTTCTGCAGTCTTTTAGTGGGCGAGTCCTTCAGTCTTTCACAATATGCTCGTAGTTATAATTTTACCCTTTGCAAATTATATCCTTCTGCTTTATAAACGCTCCCTTTAAGCCCATGTTTTTTTACCTAATTTGCATATTAACCCTTCTCACTGAAGACAGAACGTATGAACAAGAGTTAATTGGAAACATATTTATTCTATTTTGACAAGGACTCTTACAGACTGCTTTGTATATGTTCATAAACAAAACTTCACCTCTTCTCATTTGTTTCCATTAAGATTCTTTTTTATAATGATGCATGCGTTATAAATCTTAACGTAAATCCCCTTCGCCGTAAGAAAGACTAAATTATCCAAAGAGAACAGCAAAACGACGGCTATTCCCCACTTTTTTAATGCAGCAACGCCAAAGGATGGCAGTGGCTTGAATTATGGATAAAGAGGATTTTTTTTCCCCAACTCCCGTCTCTTTTGTATCTCTTTTTCTTACAGATAGAGAGAGCATTTCATTTCTTAACATAGTATGAAATAATGGTGTTTTCTTGGCGACGCAGGTGACGAGAAGCCGCTATTAGTCGCCAAAAGATCTAGTCTTTTCTTGCAGAGATGAAATGCTTATTTTTTCTTTTTTGCTGAAGGATGAAAAAGTGGCTGCTGGGATGGAATAACTTTTATATATATTTTACTTGAACTTATTTGTATTCCTTATGTTTATAGGGGTGTCCCACGTGGTATCATACTTGGAGAAATGATCGATTGCTCTAATGCCTTTCACTCGAACGTTTCCTACAAGTATAATATACAAAATGCATACAAATGGAAAAATTTAATTTTGAAGTAAAAGAGGGTGTTTGTGATGAAATTTTTCCAGTTTTTCAGATATTGAACATTGATTAAGAAAATGTACGCCCACACCAAATGCTTGCATGATTTCTAATTTCCCTGTATAAAACCTTAGCTATTATCTGCCCGTTTCATTATTACGTTATATTGCATTATGGTATACTGTTTACATATTTCTGATATCCAAATCAAATCCTAAAAATAAGGCCTTGATTTTAATGTAAAACTTTCTCATAGCCCTCCCCTCTTGATTTAAAATACACAGGACTTGAAGTAATAAAACGGAAATATAATTATAGTTTACACTTCCGTTAACCCCTCCCCCCTAAAAAACAGTTGATTTCCGCAAAACTCATCTTAGAGGATCTTAAGTTAGCATAAGAAACATATTTACAAATTTCAAGTCTGTACGGCTAATAGTTCAAAAGCGTGAATTTTGATCTTTAATGACTCCCTTAACCCCTGGCGACTCCTTTTGGAATTCAATATTTAAACAAACTATTTCTTTGTGGCCTTTTATCAACAAAAGAAGCCTTTTTACCTAATTTCAAGTTTGTTTTGGTCCAACAGTTCAATAACGTTAATATTTATTTATGACGTTCATTAACCTCTTGCGTGAGTGAATATTAACGTCACACTGTTCAGCTACACGAGGGCTTTTGGCGACGAACCACGTAATTTTGAACCATGGTCAAGTGACGTGGACGACACCTGAGCTGGCACCCCCTCTCCTAACTACCATACCACACCAATGGGAGGACGTTTGAGCTCTTGGTGCATCGCTCCCCTACATGGTGGGTCTTAACTGGTACTGGGCTCGAACTCGCGACAAGCCAGCCACGATCCGATACCCCGACCACCCGGCTACCACGGCCCCTTAACCCCTTGCATCTCCTCCTTAGAAGCCGATTTATGCAAAACCTGTTTTTATCAGATCTCTTCTCAACAAAACAAACGTACGTACCCCTTTTCAAGTCTATGGAACTAAATAATGATTCATTAATGAAGAAAAAAAAGAATAATCCTTAGTTTTTAATGTTTTTTGAGATATTTCAATGCATTAAATACTGCCTTAAATGCCAATTTTCGTTGTACTCAGTAAAAACATTTGGGCTTCACCTCAAAAGTGTTAATATACATTGCATACTTAATCTGAGTGTAAGAACAAATTCAGTAGGAATTCCTATGAGATAATTATAGATCATTCTTTTAACCCATTTAGTGGTCAATTTTTTTGCCCAAAATGTTCCAAAAAAGACACATTTTTGTATTGCATATAACTAAGGGTAATACTTAAGGCAATGCGAAGGCGGAGAAATTTTGTTTTAATTTTCAATTTTAATTCACTACTTTTTATTTTATAACTGTGTAACTCAAAAACCCCTAAATGTTTGCCTTTTATAAGTACATTTTGCATACTATGAACAGTGTTTCAAATACCTTATAACAGTTTCTCTCTGATATTTACAAACAAATTTCATGTTTGTACCTCTTTTTGAAACGGTTGATGATTTTGTGTGCATATATACATGCACACACATGTCGAAGCATGATGTTATTGATTGGATGGCCTTACATTGCAAGAGGAACAGTGATAATATCGGATTTTTTGAATTATCTTTACATTTTCATTTCTTCTCGAGCAACAAATTGCACATTCCCTTGCCAATCCCTGTTCCTTATCGAATTTTTTCAAGAATGAAAATTCCTACCTTCAGTGAAAATTTCCCGTCTTCACCACAAAGAAAATTCCAGATCAGTCATATTTCAGTACACCAGGTGGACAAACTGCATCTCTTACAAAAATACTATCTTTAAGGTATCCGACTACGTTCGGAACCGTGATTTTGCAAAGGCGTATAAATGTGGATAATTTTTATGATATTTAATGTCACTTAAATTAGAAAATGTATATACAATTGTTTTAAGAATATTATTACAGTAAAAAGTCATTTAAGTACAATATTTTCACAAAAAAATGAACATAGAATGACCCATTTTAAAAATAGTCTCCTTTTGTGAAAAGTGCTTCTATTATAATAATATTTTGCCTGTATATAGCTCAGACCTCTCTACAGAGAATACACTAGAATTTTTGAAATGTATAACTTAGAAGTGGGTTTATCCACATTTTACGAGAACAGAGGGGATTAATTTTAAGAAAAAAAAGGCCGATAATTATTTCAATGGGTGATAACTCCGAAAATAATGTGAATTTTTAAAAAAAAATTCTAGTTCACAGATTCTCTGGAGAAGTTTTTAATTTGTATAAGCGTGCGCGCGTGAAATATTATTATATTAGAAGCATTTTTTCTATAAAAAGAGAACATTTTGAAAAAAAGATTATTCTAAGTTCATTTTTTGCCAAAATATTGTATTTAAATAATTTTTATGTCAAAATGTCCTTAAAACAATTTTATACATGTATCCTAATCTAGGTGACACTAAATATAATGAAAATTATCCATTTATGCGCTTTTTTAAAATCACGGTTCCGAACGTAGTCAGATACTTTAATAATCTCACTATAAGAATTAAAAGTATATACAATTCAAGGACGGAAAGAAGAAAACATCTATTCCGGGCAAACCAGTTGGGGGCAACTTTCGGTAGACCGTACGACAGTACTTCTCAAACTTTCAATATTTGCGACCCAATTTTCAATCATGATTTTCATCAACCCCCTCCCCTTTAACAATGTATTGAATGCAATAATAATGCACTTAGACGCTAAAGCTACAATACGACTTTAATTGTAAACCTACAAATTATCTAAATCAGTATTAAATTTTGTATATGGCAAGTCCATGAAAACCACTAGTAATTACTAAACTTGTTTTCAATGTATTGATAAATTAATGATCAAATATATTGTGCAGTACTGATACATTTATAAGTATATTATACCGGGTGTTTCGAAATGAATATCGGAGTTTTAGCGCTTTATAGTATTTATTATATATAACTTACAAGTACAAATCATACATCGAATTAAAGAGTAACTGAAACCGTTTTACCTACAAGCTACAAATGTTCAGTGTGAGCCCCATTCATCACACGGCACGCATGAAGTCGATAGACGAGTTCATCACAAACTTTGTTCAGTGTGTCTGAGGTAATTCTTACAACAGCTGTTTCAATCCTGTGTCTTAAGTCTGGAAAGTCAGCTGGTAGAGGAGGTACGCACACATAATCCTTAATGAACCCCTACAGATAAAAATCACATGGCGTCAGATCGGGTGAACGTGGAAGCCATACAAAACTAACTTAATCGTGAGGCTCTTCGCAGAAATTCTATTGGTCGAGTACAAAGATGTTCAACCAATCGCGTACTGAGATATGACACTGAGGCAGTCCACCATTTTGCTGCCAAATGAAGTTATCTGGCTTACTTTCTTTCAATTAAGGAAATAACCGTAGTTGCACAGCATTCAGATAGGCAGAACCAGTTACAGTTGGTTCTCCGAAATGGAAAGGCCCATACACTTTCCGCCAAGATATGGCACAAAAAACATTTAATTTAGGGGAGTCTCGTTGCGATTCTAGCACCTCGTGAGGATTTTCTAAGCTCTGGATACGTGCATTATGAGTGTTCACATGTTACTGAAGTGTCCACCGGAACGCTCGTTGCACAGTAATAGCAGAATTTGTCTTTGCAAACTGGGGAACACAAAACGCTTTCTGTTCGCCATTTTTCTACAAGCGCGCTGATCGGCAGCAAGGGGACAAAATTTACATGTTTCGTGCGCATACGCACACATGCCAGCAAACAAAACTGTTTCAGTTAATATTTCATTCGGTGTATAAGTTATACTAATAAGTGAAATGTAATATAAAGCGTTAAACCTCCGATATTCATTTATAAACACGCTGTATCAGAGTAAATGTGAATTTAGCTTTTACTATGTCAGAATGTATTTTAATTTTGCATCCTTTCAGTAAATTAATACTTCTTTAAAATTTTCTATTTTCGACTTTTCAATATGTTCGTGTCCCTACAGATGATATCAAGCCCCAAAGTTTGAGAAACACTACTGTACAATGTACCTACGGGCAAAACAATTAAGGAGTTAAAATCTATTCACTTGTTGCATACCAAACAATCTGAACGTAAATCTACGAGTACTTCCCACACACACATTCCACATAAAAAACATCAAATCAATCAAATCTTAGAGCTGAAAAATAAAAATAATGCCTTAGGTATTTTTAAGCTCCCAAATAGATCGTCCGAAGCGTTGATATGAAACAAAACAACAACAACAACAAAAAAGAAAAGAAAATGCATAAGAAAAGAGGTAAAGAACGCAGATCACACACACACAATCTCGGTTTCTTTTTACCGAAATTAAACTGGATATCGAAAGAAAATGAATGGAACGAGTGTTGCGTAAAAAACACATTAAAAATATTTAGGAATGGATGATTCTTATCGATATTCGTAAAGTGATTGCTTTTCAATTTTTTCATTCATCTCACCAAGTGTAAAAATTTAATCTGAAATCTTATGTACGCGATGATATGGATGCACACACTCGAATTTGGAATCATATATATTTTTTCTTTTTAATGGGCTGCATTTTAGCAACTACCTTTGCAGACACGGCTAGTCTCCAAATGTGAGAGCCATTTCATGGTAGCGTCATCTAGTGGTGGTCTCGCTATGAAATTTGTGGATGCTTGAATTAATTTTTATATTAAGCTCTACTCGGATGCTAAGTATTGTCATGATTTAATTTTGCCGAGAGTGCGATAACCAAATTGATCCTCAAAGGATCTTTTATTTGCCCCATAATCATATGACATGCGTGCCAACGATTTTCCCATCCAGAAAATGTATGGACTCCAGCAGCGGTCGAACTCGCTACCTTAGGCTTATGAAGAGGGAACGCTACCTCTAAGCCACTGGAGCCGACATTTGGGAATTATATTTTTATATATAACTTTTAATAAATGTTGCTTGTATACACATAATAATTTTGTGAGAGCCACATTTTTATTATTATACTCTTTTTCATCCAATAATGAGAGAGAGAATGCTCATTAAGTTAATGATGCAACAATTAGATATCCAATGCTGCAAGTATTTATGTTAATTACATACAATTATCCGCAAAACAGCTATCCGTACATGCGTTTGCATATGTGGCCACGTTACCCTAGTGGGCAAGGTAACGATCTCGTGGCCTAGTACTGCTGAAGACCTGACGTGTAGAGGAACGATGCTAAATTTATCGACAGCACAAAAGTCCTCCAGTTGGTGTAGTGTGTTAGTTATTAGAGGGGTGGGTGGGTACAAGCTAAGGTGTGGTCCTTGTTCCTTGACAATGGTTCAAAATTACGAGGTACGTCGCCAAAAACTCTCAAGTAGCTGAACAGTGCGACGTTAATATTCACTCTCTCATGCATGCGTTTGACCTAGTTTGACACTGTGGTGATAGTCGCTACGTCTCAATATACAAATTTATTGAGATGGCACTATAGGAAAAAATCCAACGGTGTGGGATCTGGTGATCATGCTGGTCATAGAACCAAACCCCCACATCTTAATCAGTTGCTGGTGTGTGCCATATCTAGCCAATCACGGACATGAGTACACAAAAGATCCAGAGCCCCGTCATGCTGGGACCAAAGACAGTGTATTGCCACTAATGGTGAGTTATTGAGGAACTCGATTAAAACATCATGGAGGAATATCAAGTAGGGCTGTGCCGTGAGTCATTCAGGCAACTGATATGGGCCAAGCAGACGATCCCCGAGAAACCCAATTGAGAAAATTGTGCCCCTTGCATCGGTAAGAGTTCTATACAGGCTGTGACGTCATACTTTGTTTTTCGTATTTTTCCCCCCTAAGCCAAGGATGGCGAACCCATGGCACGCATGCCATCAATGGCACGCGTCATAATATTTCGGGCATGTCAGTGATCAAAATGCTTTGCATTTTATTTTAAAATAAAAGTTTACTATGAATTATTTCGCACAAACGCGAGTGTTCGCTCACGGGATGGTGGGGAGCAAACTCGTTAGTTACTCTCTTGCGCTTTAGTTCAGTGCTTCTCAAATTTTCAATATTCGCGACCCAATATTCAATCCTCATTTTCATCTCGGCCCCCTCCATACATTAACAATGCGTTGAATTCAATAATACTATACTTTGACACTAAAGATTCAATACGAATTTAATCTTTTATGTGCCACCGACGTATATAAACGTCTCTCTCAGCCAAAGCATTAATTTTCTGGACTATATATACGTCTTTCCAAAGTATGATCTTTTCTATGCACTGCCATCCATGAAATTATTCCGAAGGCTTTGGAATGCAATTAAAGGACCTTGACAGTGTTTACGAAGGATTTATTTATTTCAGAGGCTTTGCTTAGTTATTTCTCTTCTCTCCTCCCCCCTCCCGCCAAAAAAACTCCAGATTACACGCGTCTACGTGGTAAACGGTGGCATTGTGGAGCGAATCGTGTAACTTTTAATCGGCTGTTAAGGAATTAATTATAAACCGTACAAAAAAAATTATCAAGATAAGTGTCAATTCAAGTCACTGGTAATTATCTCACTTGTTCTTAACTTAGAATTTTTAAATTAATAATAAAATGCATATTGTACGGTACTGATACATTTTTAAGTGTATTTTATCCGGGTAAATGTGTATTTTATGTTTTATTATATAAGAAAGCGTTTTGTTTGTTTATTTTCAGTAAGTTAATAATTTTTTTGCTTTCGACTTTTCTTTAGGCTCGCGGCCCCTCGTAAAGTTATCACGCTCCCAAGAGGGGGGGGGGGGGGGGCACTCCCCACAGTTTAGGAAAAGCTGCTTTAGTTACGTCGTGGACTATAGTTGCTAATGATGCGAAATTTGTCAATGCGTAGCATAGTCAATTTCGTTGACACAACTGTATTTTAAAATTTATTTGTGTTATATTTACGATTTTTAACTGTTTATTTAACATGACTAGTCTAGCAAAAGAACAAAAAGCGCAACATAGTAAGTGTAACAGAGAATTTCAAACTTGGGAAATCTAGAAATATGGCACTATTAGTAAAGACGGCAGAGCGGTGCGTGTATTATATTATGGAACAATGGTATGCGGAACATCGTCTGTTAAACGGCATTTTGAAACAAATTCCAGATCTTCTTGTCAAAAAAGTGAACCTCAGCAAAAATAATCAATTGCTTAAAAACCATTTAGCAGATGATTCTAATTAAGCATTTATTCTACTAAAAGATACATCCAGCCATCCTAATGAGTTATTTGTTATCCAATCTGCAACAACAGAAGTCACACCAGTATTACCTTAATTTGAATAACACGTATACTAAAATATTTACAACTGTACAGTCCAAAATATATATTTCTTCGTAGTAAACAAATAGTTTTGAGTTTTGTTCGTATTCAGTGTGTGTTTTGTTTCCCAGTAATCACAAGTCAAAATTATTCGACGACGCGCCTATACCTTATTAAACACTTCTTTAAAAAAAAAAAATAAAATGGTACGTTGATCTATAAATGTTTGCCAACTCTGTCCTAAGCTATGGATCATCCTGATTCTTTGACTTTGCGCAAAGTTTGGCCGCTATTTTACGGATACCCTGTATTAATAAAAACAAAGTTTATTTTATAAATTTCGTTAAAAAAGCAATCAAGTACTTAAATAGTTTGTATACTTTGTAAACATCTCCATATCTTAGGAATTTTAAGTGCAATGAGAAAAGCTTTTATAGAGTATTATAAAAGCTTTATAATTCTCTTTTTTTAGAATCCTTTTAAAATTTTTATTGCCATTTTTCAATACTCAAGATTCATTTATTCTTCTTATTCAAAGAAAGAAGATTAAGTTGCTGAGAGACCCAAACGTAGACTTTTTAAAAGCACACACTTAAGTATATTAAAGCCACCATTTTATATGGATTTCAGCGTCTGCTTTTAAGAAATGAAAACTGTCTCAGTGTAATATCTTTAAATATTCAAACTCAAAGAAATGCATGAAAGTAAAAAAGATAAAACAATGCTTGTTATTTTTCTTAAAGTAACCATTAATATTCCGTTTCTGTCAACAGCATTTGTACTTTTCTTTCAGTTCAATTTGTAAAAATAGAAATGTATTCTTTTCAAATTTCACGCATTAGGACAAAGAAACATAGTTCTCAACGAAAAATAAATCCCAATAAATTGTAAGCACGAATTTATTACATGCAAAATCCCAATTGTTATTTTAACTTTACACATATCATTTTATTAAATTATTTATTTTCAACTATTATACCAAACAATGAGGAATAGAAGGTAATACACATTTCTTAAAATGTAGAGATACGCGAGGAGTGTCCGTAAAATAAGTACTATTTTGTTTTACCGCAACGGTAGTGGTAGCTTTGCAGTTTAACACTTCTGCTCACGTGTCTCTGGTTGATTGTTAGACCAGTGACGCTATTACAGCCTGATTATGTTGTTTCTACACGTGTTAGTGGGTGTTCAAAATGTTTAAGATGATTGCCGATCCCGCCGATTGTGGAGTGCATTCTGTAATCCGTTTTTTGAACGCAAAGGATGTTAAGCCAGATTAAATTAAACGTCAACTTGTAGAGATATAGGGTGAGGATGTAGTGAGTGATACAATGGATAGAAAGTGGGTTCAACAGTTCAATGATGTGCAAACCAATGCTTATGAAGAAGCACGGAGAGGGCATCCTTCTGTTGTTAATGATAATTTGGTTGAAGAAGAGAATGAGAAAATTCGTGAAAATGGACGGTTTACAATAAGATATTACTTGGTAATGAGTTTCCGCACATTTAAGTGGCCACGGTAGCCGAGTGATATAGGTATTGGATCGTGGCATGCCTTGTCACAAGTTCGAGCCCAGTACCACTAAAGACCCGCCGTGTAGGGCAGCGATGCACATTAAATCTGTCGAGAGCTGAAACGTCCTCCCGTTGGTGTGGTGTGGTAGTTAGGAGAGGGGGTGCCAGCTCAGGTGTCATAAACGTCACTTGACCATGGTTCAAAATTACGTGGTCCGTCTCCAAAAGCCCTCGTGTAGCTGAACAGTGCGACGTTAATATTCAATCAATCAATCCACACATTTAAAAAAAACTGTTCAGTGGTGGCATCTTTCTTTAAAGAGGTTATAAACAAGTTGGATTTTCCATATGAAAAATGCCTGAACGATGGTAGTAACTACGTTGAAAAAACTCTTTTAATAAAAACGCATCTCTATTGACTCATTTTAGAAAAAATTGTAAAAAATGCAAAATTTCGTTATTTTGTAAAAATTTTATACCGTATCGTGGCGAAATAAGTAATCTTTATAATTCTGTAAAAAGAAGTGAAATGAATGATCGTAATTTTAAAAAAAGACAAAACAGTCACTCCTCATAATATTTCCATACCGGTGGTTTTATATGAAAATTGATTCTTAAAGAGTATAACTCCAAAAAAAGGAAATGCAAATCTTCCCAAATAGTTTCCAGTCATCCCTCGTATAAAACTTAAAATTTAGGTAGAAATAAAATAAAGTAGTTGTAAGAAAATATCACATATAGATGCTATCACATGATATTATCGCGGTTTAATGTTACAGACAACGTTTGTGTGTGTGGAACCATGATTTTGTAAAAGCGAAATAATAATTTTTTTTTTTACTTTTTAATATATGATGTTAAACTAAGATATACATAGAAAACTGTTTTTTCAGAATTATATTAAATTTTAAAAAATCCTCTAACTGCAATGTTTTGGCAAAAAATAAAGAAATAATGACATTTTCAAAACATTCTCCTTTTATGGAAAATGCTTGTATCAAAATTATATTTTTTTGTTAATTTATAACTAATATTTTTCTTCAGAGCCTTAATTAAGCCTTTTGCAAAATTTGTATTATTTAAGGGCATTATAACAATTGAAAAATTACTAGTGGTGCGTTTCTCTAAAATTTCTCTACTCTCCTGTGTTAAAATTTCAATAAATCCACTTCTAAATGATGTATTTCAAAAATACTAGTTCAAGCTCTGAAAAGAAGTCTCAGCTATATCTAGGAAAAATATTATAATGAATACAAAAGCAGTTTTGCAAAAGAAAAATATTTTAAAAATATTTTTTCTTCACTTTTTTGCGAAAAAATTAAATTTAAGTATTTTTTATCATAATAATATTCTTAAAATAATTTCATATGTATAATATTTTTCAAATGACACTAAATATCAAAATCATTACTCATTCATATGCATTTGCGAAATCACGGCTTCGAACGTAGATACCTTTACAATATTAAAGGAATATATGAAATGAAAAATTTGATTCTGTAATTTTTAAAGTTACCGATGTTTTGAATTGTCGGCCTTAAATATCATCGCCAAGAGACGACAAACATAATTGGATTGGCATATCATTATCACAGCTTTACCGCCTCGCCACCAGGACACTTTTAGATTCATGATCATTGATTGAGACGCTGACTTCATTATCCCAAATAATAATTATTAAAATCTGAATTCAAGCTCACGGCTATATTTCAATTTCGTAAGTCTCAAAGTTTACAAACATGATCCCTCAAGGCCTTAGGAACTGAAAGATCTACTTGTTCATTCTAAAATATTCTCAACAAATCATGTGCACAAGTATTTTAAAGTCAAATTCCCTTTAACTATAAAGAGTCTCAGTTATACGCCACGACGGGTAGCCATGACAACCGAGAGATCATGATAGCAAGTTCGTTGCAGGCATTTTTAGAGTCGAAAAGTACGATCGTGTCCTGGTGCCACAGAAACTATTTGCGCAGTCGTACCAATGCTTGTTCAATCTTCATCACATCGGAGCAGTGCTTCTCAAAATTTCAATAATTGCGACCCAATATTTTATCATAACTTTCATCGTGCCCCACCCCCTCCATACAATAACAGTGCATTGTGAATTCGATAATACGATACTTAGACACAATAGCTACAATATGATGACGCTAAAGTTTGATAGTGTTTGCGAAGTATTTACTTAATTCTCAGAGGATTTTCTTATTTATTCCCTTTCTCTCACCCCTCCCCTCCCACTTCAATACACCACATACGTATGCATATAGTAATAATAGTAACTACTTAAGTGAGTGAGAAGGATGGCAAATGATTCAATACTCTAAAACAGTGTTTCTCAAAGTTTCAATATTCGTGATCCAATATTCAATCATAATTCTTATCGCGCCCCCCTCATACAATAACAATGTATTAAATTCAACGATGGTATACTTTCATGATAAAACTACATTCGACTTTAACCTCTGAAGTGCCAAAGGTGTATATAACATCTCGCTCAATCAAAGCGTTAACTTCTCGGACTTATATATACGTCTTTCCAAAGTACGATCTTCTCTGTGCACTGCTATCCATAAAATTATTCCAAAGGCTTTGGAATGCAATTAAAGGACCTGGCAATGGAAAAGGATTGATAATGTTTGTAAAGAATTTACTTAATTTAGATTTTTTGCTTCTTTATTCCTTCTTTCCCCCCACCTCATACATCACATACACGCACCTACGTGGAAAACGGTCGCCAATGAGAAGTGAATCGGGTAACTTTTAATCGACAATTAAGGGATTAATTATAAACCGTACAAATAATCAAGATTAGTACTAATTTTTGTAAATAATTTTATGTATGATAATCGCATGGGAGGTCACTGGTAATTATTAAACTAGTTTTTAACTAAATATTGTTAAATTAATTATATAAAATATATTAAGTAGCACACTGATACATCTATAAGTGTAATATATCAGTGTAAATGTGCATTTTATATTTTATTATGTCAGAATGTATTTTGCTGGTTTATTTTCAGTATTTTAATAATTTTTTTAAATAATTTTTTGTTTGCAACTTTTCGATATGCTCGCGCCCCCTTCACAGAGTTGCCACGCCCCCCAAGGGGGCCGCGCCCCACAGTTTGAGAAACGCTGCTCTAAAAAATTATGCACTACGCTTTGTGAGTACAAATTCCTCTAGACAAGATTTTTTTTGGATTGTTGTGGAACTCAAACTGGGATTCAACAAAAAAGAAGACGGTCACGAAAGCGATTATAAACAGTAAGGTATTGCAGTCTTAGACAAAACCGAAGAGTAAGACTACCACAGTGAAAATAACTTCCAGTGCTCACAGAGCAAAAATATTTTTTGGGGAATTTTGCTCTATCTGACGTTAACAGGCTGGGAATAAAAAAATCTAGTGGTTTTTGTCTCACGGCCATCGTGTCGTGAGTTTAAGTTCTAGAGCCAGGGAAAACCCGCTTTGTATAGGGGATGATGCACGTTTGAACTGCCGCGGCTCAAAACCCAACCCTTAGCGTGGTGTAGTGGTCTACAGAAGGCAGTTATAGCTCAAGTATAGTTCTCGTCGTAGGGCTATTGACTATGACCCAGTAATTTTGAACTACAGTCAATAGCCCTCGTGTTGCTTTATAGTGCTACGTTAATATGGATTCACTTATTCCATCATTATTTTGTATGACTGAGGGAATATTGATGCGCACTATTCAGCTACTCGACGGCTTAGGGTGACGGACCTCGAGCCATGGTCAAGGTACATGGACCACACTTGAGCTGGCAGCCACTCCCCCAAATTCCACATCCCACTAAAGGGTGGACGTATTTAACGTGTTTAAACCTCAACATATTTAACCTGAATCGGGTCCTTCTGCACGGCGGGGCTTCAGTACTACAAGATCCGAACTCGTGACACTTCCACAAGTTCGATACTTCGACCAATAGGATACCGGCACCACATTATTTTGTGTATATTACATTTTAATTTATGTGTGCAAAACTAAACTCAGTGGAGCAACAACTCATAGAGTGCCAAGGTCTACTCTACCCTTCTCAGTTTTCGTGATCTTAGACACTGAGGGGCAGATCTTCTGGTGTCAGGGGGTCAGTCTGATTCGAAATCTCCAGCGTTTAGTTCCCAAGAAAGCTTGGTACTCATTTATCGACCCACTGAAGGGATGAAAGGCTGAGTCGAACTTACTCAACTCTTGCCAACCCCCGCCCCTGTGGCGTGAAATTGCAATAGGTTACCACTCAGCCACTAGGCTTCAACATATGTAAACTCTCCTTTACTTTGTGTACAGAGAATGTGACTTGTTTCACTTATTCCTTCAATTAATTTCCAAAATACTCGCCAAATAATAATAAAAAAACTATCCTATTAATTTTAATTAAATATTTTTAAATCATTATTTATTAAAAATGTTATTCTTTATTAATTAATAAGATTATTTTTCATTACAACAAACCTTATTAAAAACTTTACTTTAATTACGGATCATAAAAAGCCACAGGATTTTACTTCGCATGAAATATTTCTTATAAATTTTTCAAAAATGTAAATATTTAAGTATGTAATATAGGCTTATTAATTTATCCTTCATTAATATTTTATAATGTATTACTTCATAAATATAATTCTACAGCAAAGTGAAATTAATAATTCATTTCGCAACGGCTAATGCTGCACTTTCTTAATTTAATTTACTTTATACAACTGTTAAATAATGTATTATATATTTCCAAACACTGTTAAAATTAAAATTTGTTAAATATTTAAACTTCATGTGAATTTCTAATTAAATTAAACCACACACACACTAATGTTTATTTAATTAACAAATGATACAGTTTAATAGCATATTATTTTTTTAAGCATTTGAATACTCTATATATATTAAAATATTTTTTTTTCTCTTCCCTCTAAAGAAACTGCAATTTTTTCTCCTATCAGACTCTATATTAAGCATATTACATAAGCATGCATAAAAACTTATATAATTAAAGCTTTTTTGTTAGTTATAACTTTATTAAATAATATAAATATAGAAAAATTATCTTCTTTTTTTTAGAAAAAATATTCAGAGAAAAACGTTGCATTAACAGTTTTTTCCCTGAATAATCCCTCTTTGTCTAGACTTCTGTTAATCTTTCCTTTTTCATTATTATGCAAAAAAATTAGAATCTGACTTTTACTAGTATAGAGTAATAATCACTTAAGTAATGATTTTAGACGGTTTAAAGTTAGCCCGATTGATTTATAAAATTAGTATTACTTTGCATGGCTAGTAATTATTGTTAGTTAAGCTACTTATTATTTGTGTTGCAAATTAGTAGTAGTTAGCTTCAGCAACAGGTGACTATAATCTTCATTCAATATCTAATTAGTTTCATAGGATTACCTTAATTAGTTTTATTAATATTTGTTTTTTTCTAAGAAATTAACTAGATTTTTTCAAGCATTATTAGTTCTTTCTAGATACATAAATCATTTGCATTCAGTTCACTCATTTTATTAATTCCTTTAAATACGTGCAAACATGTTTTGCATTAATAAATAAGATGAAAATTATTTTTTTAAGAAATAAAAATAATAATCAGGAATGATATACTTTTTATCTAATTGTTTAATTAATTCTTTCCTCCCTCAGTGGCTTGACAGCCCAGGGTGGGCCTTGGCCTTTTCAAGAAGCCTTTTCCAGACCAGCCTTCTTCCTGCTAGTGTTCTCCAATTTTTAATTCTCAAAACTAGTAGGTCTTTTTCTAGGCCATCAATGCATCTTAGGTTTAGCCTGCTTTTTATCCGTGTGTCAATTGATTGGGCATTGAAGACTTTTTAGTGGTGCGGTCTTCATTCATTATGTCAACGTGGCCTGCCCAATTAATTCTTTGTATTTTGATTAAGTTACCAATGCAAGATTCTTTATTTGAGTGATAGAACTCAAAATTGGATCTTCACCAAATACCATTTTCCTGAATTCCCTCAAAAATCTTAAAATCTTCTTTTCCAAGATATTTATCATGTTTTCATGTTTTTGGAAGTACACCAAGTTCCCCATGTATAAGTTAATACTGATCTTAAAAGACTTTTATAAAATAGAACCTTTGTTTTTCTTTTGATCAAATTCAATTTCATATATTTTCGTGTTCCATTAAGACATTAATTAGCCTCACTAATTCTCTTTTGAATTTCAGTAGTACAATCGTTCCTATTGTTAATTTCAGTATTTAAATATAATTGAAACTGTCAACAACTTTAAAATTATACTCTTCAATTTTTAAGTGGAAATTGTTAAAACATGATTTAATGCATTGCATGTATTTGGTCTTATTCTCTTTGATTTTGTTTAACTAACTAGAACTGATAATTTTTTTTTGGTTTTTGTTTTCCAAGTGTAATTTCACAAATAAGGAAAAGTCATGCGTATATTTTGTTTACACTCGAATTATTTTAATACTATTTTTATAATGAGCTAAATTCATGACGGTTACATGATAATGATAAATGCAGTCACGTGTTTTCTATTGAATTCATAGTTGACATAGACTTGATTTGTTCTACTAGTAAAACTTAGATAAGTAATTGTTAATTGGGTGAAAACGTGCAAGTATTGAGATACTTAAAATAGTTTTTAAAAATAAAGAATGTCCGGGCATAAAATATCCAAAGGTTATTGATTATTATTACGGAACTGCTTATCAGAATGTAATAAACTGTTCATCCATGGATTGGAAACTCCTCCGAAATTTTTTGGGTCTAGTCCGATCGCCCACACGTGCGCTCATTATTCGGCATTACAGACGATAAACTTTTTACACTGACTTCATTAGAAAAGATGTGGACGCCACAGCAAAAGGTGCAGTGCGTACTTTGGTTAATGGAATTTAAATCAATCGCGCGTGTACAGCGAAGTGTTAGAAAAGAATGGAATGCCAATCCTCGGACATCAAAATTTATTTTCCAATGGAAAAGAATTTAAAAGGAGACGGGAATTTTGGTATCTCAAACTGGCAAGTATCCTTACGTTTACGTAATAGAAGACGCTGTTGATCGTGTGCGTGATTCATATTGTAGGAGTCCTGGTAAGTCTATTAGGCAAGCCAGTAGCATCATTCCATTGTGTTCGAACAAGTCGCTGTACACTCGTGAGTGATTTAAATTCCATGAACCAAAATAAGCCCTGCACCTTTTGCTGTGATGTCCACATCTTTACCAATGAAGTCAGTGTAACAAATTTATCGTCTGCAATTCCTAATAATGCGCTCATTTTTGGCTGATCGGACTAGACCCAAAAAATTTCGGAGAGGTTTCCAATCCATGTATGAACAGTTTATTCAATTCTGCTGGGTCGTTCCGTGATAATAAGCCAAAACCTTTGGATATTTTAAGCCTGGACACCCTAGAAAACCTTTTTATTGTTTATCTATGTGGGTTATTACTGTTGATAAATGTGTACTTTTTATAAAACAAAATTTCTTCAAACAACAAAATTGGCAACAGCGAAATCCATAAAACGATTGGCTTGAAATACGTAATGCATGTTTCGGGAGACTATAATATCACATGAGAGTATGAACTGATATTGCTGAGAATTGGTATCGGCAGTCAACATGTGACTATGACGTCATAGGAATTAAGCTCATTGGCTTCTATATTTAAGGCTTAATTAATATGTGGATATTAAACTATCTTAATAGCTTTTTAAATATTTCTTTAAAATTATATAACTCGAATCGTACAAAATATAACTACAGATTCATAATGAATTCTATCAAAATAATTAAAATTCAAAATTTTAATTGTTTTAATTTGAATAATCTAAAGTTTAATTCAACCTCTTTGTTTGTATCACTGAGCTCAAAAACTGAAGCAATCAAAATGTTTTTGCATAAAAAAAAAAAAAAAAAAAATGTTAATTTCTTGAGATTGCATATATTTTTACCTAAGCTGATTAAGCTTTTCACTTGATATAAATGAAAAAAATAACAATACATAAAAAATAATAAAAAAAATTATGCTGAGTAGAATCATTGATTTGTTAAGCTTCTCCGAATAGAAAGCGGAAAATTTTGATATTAAAATTCGTAACAAGAGCCCGAGATGCTAAGCTCGAAAAATAGGCTCACACCTTTTCTACAAAAATCAAGCCATATTCCAATAATCTCACGAGAGATAGTGAGAAAGAATGTGCGAGTTGCAATTTGAAAAGCAACAAAGCGTCGGTTCGCGTGTTGTAAGTTTCTACAGCGGAAAATAGTGCGCTAATACTCATAGGAACATGTTTAGTAGGAGTTGGAGTTCTGGAATTCTCTCTCTGAATGTAGCTAGGCGATTGAACAGAAGTTTTGAAATGACGCTAAAGCGAGAAATTTTCTTTTCACACATCGAAGAAGCTCATTGTATACCACCTGCTATGTTATTTACATGTAAACAGCCTCTGCCGAACGCGGGGGAAATTTTACAGAAGTAGAATTGGATGCAGGTGCTCTTGAAAAAGTATGAAACAAGAATACATGAATACATGTATATTTTAGTTTCTGTAAGCATACATAAAAAATTTGAACAAGAGGGGGGGCATTTTTTCCCTTTTTTTCCCCTATCTCCTGTCACCGGAGTAACAAATCGTGTGATTTCGAACACTTGTTTCCTAAGCCTTTTTAATCTTTCGCTATTGAGAACATAACATGGCGCGCGGAGAATATTAGAGAAAAAATTGAATCTCTTCTCTGAAGTTAATTTAAAATTTTAATTAAGGACTCTAAATCCGTAACAACATTAACTTGATTCTTTCTACTTTATTTTTCCCTCGGCTCGTTTTTTTCCCTCCCCTCCTTTCATTCTTATTAATGATGTAGTGTTTCCTCCAAGCTGTGTGGAACATTTTGATGGAAATGAATCCTGTTGCCACTCGAGGTTTGCTTTTTAGTTTCTTCCTTAACCGAGTGAAGCAGTTTTTTGACTGGGATCAAAGAGGCTTAAATATTTGCTGAGTTAAGTTTCTAAAGAGAGGCCGTGATTTAAAAGCTGAAAAGAAAATGCAAAACAAGTAATGTCGCGAAACTCTGAACTTTTTATTAATTGAATGCTTAGTTACTCGGAAGGTAAAATGAACTTCAATTGTTGGCTGGCTTAAACTTTTATTCATCGAATAAAATAAAGTTTTGTCTTTGCAAGAAATGTGACAAATATTTATATACTTCTTTATTTCTGTAGCCAAAACAATCCATGAAAGTACATCGATTTCTAAATCAATAAATTCTTTATAAAACAATTTGTTTATTGTGTAAATAGAAAAGACAGAACTGCCTATTTGTTCGATTTTTTCAGTGTTTTCTTTCCCTTCTCGAAAAAGATACCATAATGCTATGATTAAAGTTGAGAAAAGAATCTCAGGCGCCAAAAGTACAATTAAAGTACTTAAAAAGATTAGTAAAACAAATTATCTATTCCATGTTTCAAGACTTCGAATTTCTTTGTTCTTTTAAAAAATTCCATCTTTTATTTAGTTAGCTTGGAGAGAAGAATAAACTAAATAATAAAATATATATCAAGTCAATAAAATCTAAATCAAACTTTTAGGAACTTCGATATAAGTGTTGGTAAAACAAACACAGAATTTCAAAAATAAAAGTGAATTATATATATTATAAATGAAAGAATGAGAGAGAGAGAGAAATATAGGTTAAACAGCAATCAATAATACTTTGAGCAAGCTATTTGTAGATTAAAGTGCTATAAATACAAGCAAAACTTGTTTTAATGTGTAACTAGTATTAAACTACAGATTTCCTTTTACTTTAATTTGTGTGAAATTAATCTTCTTTATCCATTACTCTTTCATTAATAAAAGTTTGTTATGAACAATAAAATTGATTTAAAGTTTTTAAGTATATTGTTACGAATTTTGGGTAAATTTTTTTTAAAATAGTGTAAATAATTTGTGTCTGAATGTGTAAAACGTTTATGTTGTGTTTATTTTATGTTAAAGCATTAATATTCGCAAGCAACGCCACTCCTAGCATAAGAATATCAATTCAATGGAAATCTGGCTAAATCTTGGTGATAGAGCTCAGTTGGCGACTGTGGCACTCATGTTGGCTAGGGATCATTTCGGTGAAATAGCGACCTTTTTGGCAAGTTCACGATCCTATGGATTTTTCTGGAAATTAGTGAAGAAATCTACTAACACCACGATCTATAACGCAAGCGGATTCTATATTAAGCGTGAAGAATCAACCAGGGATTAGTTATTGCTTCGGCTGTTGAGTAGGACGAGCGAGTGCTTGTGAATAATCCTTAAACATAATTGTATTTTAGACACTGATACTTGCGTCTGAAAGCCGCGGAAGATATAAAGGCTTTCTGAGGCTTATTCTGCGAGTGTAGATACTGTATTTTAAGGATTGTTTTTCGACAATAAATTTCCATCACCCCGAAAGAACTGTCTTGCTCTTTGGGACTGATTTGTATGAAATTCCCGTACCTCGATCAACGGAACAGCATTAAAAAATATATCTGTTCATTAAACAAATAATTTTAAAAAAAATTACTTAAATTGACCTGATTTTTTATAAAGGTTCAGTTTAAAATTCAAAAACGTGATTTAAGAATTTAGTTTTTCAAAATTTAAATAAATGTTACGGATCCCTCCCGAAATCTATAATGCATATATTATACAGTGATCAGTAGACTCTCACTTTTCTTTTTTTATAACTTCATTTTTTTTTTCAAAATTATGATTTCTCTATCATAACAAACTTATAATATCGGCACATTATTAAGGCGTCTTTCAATTAATATCATTATAAAGAAAGGATTATTAAACAGTTGTTAAAGTATTCCTTGATTAATCGTTAGTTAATATAGACCTTTGGTGACGAACTTTGATCATTTGGTTGACAATCCTTACTTTACACCCCACTCTAAATTTAGACACCACGTGAAGGCTTTGAATTTTGAACAGATTTAAAGTTTATTAGTATGTGTATACAATGGGATTTCAGTAGTTGATGATGAATCCACGACTCAACAAAGCCTGTCGCGAGTTCGATACTGTAAAGTATAGATTGAGGTTCGAGGATTTTATACAATCAGTCTCAAAGGGCAAGACAGTTCTTCAGGAGCAATGGGAATTTATTGTCAAAAAACAATCCTTGAAATACAAGATACAGCAGCAATATTCGAAGAATAAATCTCAGAAGACCTTTACATCTTCTACGGCATACAAACACAACTATCAGCGTCTAAAATACAAGTATGTTAAAAATTACTTACAAGCACTCGCTCGTCCCATTCAACAGCAGAAGCAATAACTAATCACTGGTAGACTCTCTCTCTTTCCAATGGTCAAAACGATACTAACTCAGTTTTGGCGAGTGACTCCCTATTTATAGTCAGCACGAACTTTTCTCGAAAAATCCGTTTACGTCATAGTTCGTGATATTAGCAGATTTCTCCAGCAATTTCCAGGAACATCCATATGGTTGCTAACTCACTAAAATTGATCATCAAGATGTTCGCAAATCGTCAAAAAAAAGATCATCAACATGGTCACCAAAAATATTGTCAACTTGGCTCTATCGCCGACATCACCAACTTTCCATTGGATCGCCAATATAATGAAAGGAACTGCGTTGTTTGCGATTATTGTAATTATGTGTAATATAAACGTATTACACATCCAGGTATAAATCATTTACAATTTTTCAATATTCTTTACGCAAAATTCGTAAAACTACTATAATTACTTGGCTACCTTGGTTTCACGTTTTCTTTTTGAGGTTTTCTCAGTTTCCAGCATCTTTTTGAGCTGAGATGAGGGAAAAAAGTCATCCCAATTATTTTCATTTTCAATAATAACCAAATAAATCTTACATTTTTTTAAAGTTATAAATGTGGATTACAATAATAATAATTGCAAAAGAAACTGTAATTCTTTAAGAAACGAGTTTAAACTGAATTTAGTACTAAGCATTTTGCAGGTTCCGATTCATAAAAATGTACTTTTTAATAAATATAACATTAAACGATCAATATTAATTTTTTTTATTTTGGTATTGTACATCATATTGTGATCGCTTGGCACAATTTACTACACACAAACAAATATTTATTATATATATATATATATATATGTTAAAATAACTATATATTTTAACTATTTATTAAACACAAAATGGTTATTGCTTTAGCTATCAATAAATAGTACCTGACTATTTTTGAATGTTTCTTTCATAGTAATAAACTTAATTTTATAATTATATTTTAACTGTGTTAATCTCTCTTATTATTCAAATAAGATTGAAGTAACACAAGTACAAAAAATTAAGCAACTTTATGTGAATACATTGATGCCTTGTAATAATGAATACGTATCAAGTAATAAAAAGAACTGAAATAAAGACAAATTAATAAGAGTTGTATGAAAGTTGGGAGGCTGCGTGTATGTTATGTCTATCTCAAGGACTGTTTCCTCGAGATCTGATTTTCTTTTTGATATCTTATTAGGTCGAAAAACTTCTGTACTTAAAACTTTTACGTAAAGCAAGAGTATATACTTTGTGTGAATATTATGTTTAGTGAGGTTGACAGTATAATCTCTTTACAACGGAAACACAATCGTAGTTGATTGTCAAAATTAATTTGATTGATTAATTGTTTATTTAAATCATACTATGAAGAAACACTTAGGAATTGACTTTCTAACATTGATTTATGGTCAAGTGACAAGGACGCCATCTGAGACAGTATGCCAATCACCAAATGTCCTCCTCAAACCACGTGAGGACTTTGAACCTTGACATATTGAAACCTCTTTACACGATGAGCCTTTCGTAATATCAGAACTATAAACATTTTAATTCAGTATTTAGGCTAAAGAACAGGTCTGCTGATTTGATATCTTTACAGTGAATCCTTCTTCTGCTCGTAGTAAACAGCAACATGGTAGGAATATAAATACTTGAAGAATAAACGGAGTAGGGATTCCTCTTCGTACCAATCATGTAACGCGTGTTCAATGTAGCTGCAGACCGGCACATTGGTGGTTCAAATAACACTTCATCCCAAGGTCATTTTGAATTGATTTGAACATATCTTTATTCTAGAGGATTTGTCTTAGGTAATTGAATTGCGATTGCTATAAATTAAAAGAAAACGTACGTAAATTATCTCTGTGAATCTGTGTGTAAGTTAGAAAAGATAGATAGATCCCACGCGCGTATATCATTCTCATCACTTGTGACCATGATTAAAATTACAACTTCATCTTAGGGCTGTGCTTCTTAAACCTTCAGTATATGCGACCCAATTTTCAATCGTAACTTTCCTTTCTCCTCCCCCCCCCTCCTACAATAACAAGGAATTAAATTCAATAATAATGTTGACACTAAAGCTAAAATACGACATTAACAATACACCGCACAAATCATCAAAATAAATATTAAGTATGTACATGTTACTTTAGAGTAAAAAAAAAAATTACTTTTAAATAATATTTTTTTAAAAAAAATCTTTTATTTTTGGATTTTCGATATGCTTGCTCCCCTATGTAGAGTTATCACGCCCCACAGTTTAAGAATTGCTGTTTTAGGGGGAGTAATGTTTCTTATTAAATTGATTCTACTTTTCCTTGTGCTGTATGAATCCTACAATTATGGTTTGAGAATTTAACTTGTTTTTAAGCAAACATTTAATAGCGATAGCTCGATTTTTATTATAACGCAGCTGTCAAAATAAATGCACTCGAAGAAATTACTTTTCATTATCTTCTCAAAATTAAAACATAATACGCGCTTCGATAAACGTATGATTCGCTTAAATATGATCATCAGACATTTGCGTCACCCATTCTGTCATTTCCCTACGCAGGGAACTATTAGATCGATATCCGTGCATATTTGCCCTAATATATTCAATATTACTATTCCAAAACCATTCATTCAAAACCCTCCCATTTAACCCGCGTTCGCCAACGCCAATCCACCTCCACAAACCGCATATATTAAATCACCGCCAATCAATCTATCCCAAATCATTTTCACCTTCCTTTACATGTGAATGCGCCAAACAAAAATCGCCGTATAATTCATGCGTCATTAAAAGCGCCTGACAGCGCCAACGTGATTTACTATATAAATGTTGGCTATTTGCAATAACGAAATTTCGCCAAGAGGTCGCCGTCATTCATCAATGTTGGGAGGTGTATTAAAATGCTTAATAGTGCTCTTTCAATGCAGCAGTCAATAGGAGTGTGAAATTGGCTGACTTCCACAATTAGCGAGGAGAACGCGTGACTTGGCGCAATTATAGTTCTGACCTGGCGACGCTGTGGGTCAGGCAATAATGTCGAGAGGGGGAGAATATTAGCCAGAGTTTTCGAGAAGCATTGACACCTGTCTCTAATATTCGGGACTAGTTAATGACTGGCTGGATCGGTCATTTCTGCGCCTATAGGCTAGCATATATGCATTATATATTCACAGAAATATTTTACTAAATACCTACCGATGTGTAATGCGAATACCGAAAAAGTAGTTTTTAACTATGCAAGGGAAGAGAGTTATTCTATTGAATTTATACTTAAATATATTTAATTGAAATTATAGATTCAATCTTATTATACTTTCACATTAAAACAGTACTTCTTAAACTTCCAATGTTTGCGACCCAATTTTCAATCATCATTCTCATCACGCATCTCTCTAAACAATAACAATGTATTGAATTTAATAATACTATACCTTGTGCTGACGCTACAATGCGACTTTAACCTGTTAAGTATCACCGGCGTATATAAACGTCTGAATCAGCCAAAGCTTTAAATGCCCCATACGTATATATACTTATTTCAGAACTACGATCTTCTCTATCAACTGCAATCCATAAAATTATTCCCAAGGCTTTGGAAGGCAATAAAGGGATTTTGGCAGTATTTTAAAGGATTTACTTAATGCAGAGAAGGCTTTATTTATTTATTACATTTCCTCCCCGGGAATGCGGTAGCCCAGTGGTCAAGGTATCGGATCATAGCAGGTATGTCATGAGTTCGAGCCCAGTACCACTAAATACCCGCCGTGTAGGACAGTGATGCACGTTAACTCTCTCGAGAGCTCAAACGTCCTCCCGTTGGTGTGGTAGTTAGGAGAGGGGAGTGCTAGCTCAGGTGTCGTCCACGTCACTTGACCATGGCTCTCAAAATGACGAGGTCCATCGCCAAAAGCCCTCGTGTGGCTGAACAGTGAGAGGTTCACTCCTTTTCATCCAATGCATTACATACGCGCGCCTACTTGGAAAACGGTGGCATTGGGGAGTGAATCCCTTAACTTTTATTCGACTGGTTTTTCGGGATTAATTATAAACAGTATAAATTATCAAGACAAGTGTTGATTTTTTAAAGAAAATTTTATACATGCAAACCTACGGGGTCTTGTGTATAATAAGTCTTTTTTAAAATAAATTTATTTTCTTTAAAAAATAATTAAATGAAATGAAAAATGAAACATGAAAAAATCGATCGCGTCGTATGCAGGTACGTTACCACCTACGCTGATGCATCTCTCCTGTAATTAAAACTTAATTGCATAAAAGATAATTATGAATTTCGAAGGCTATTTTCTCAGAATTGACTGCCCATTCGGCGCTATTACATTGAAGGTTGAACACTCTAAAGGAGTACTACTATTACATTAAGTCTCATCCCCAAATGAATATCCTTACTCGTGCCCTCCGCTTGTTAGCTAAGAGAGAGAGAGAGAAAATAGCTTTTTAGTTTTAACCATTTGATGTGTGTGGGTGGTCTGGTATAAAATTTGCAGATGTTTAATTTTTAGCTTAATTATGAAGAGAAGTGAAAAATTGGGAGACCAAATATAGGAATCAAATTTAGAAAGTAATTTTAAAATGGATTTGAAATTACGATTTTCTGTCCATCGATTCTTAAAGTATATGCTAAAGTTTTTGAATTCTCTCATCACAATAAATAAAGAAAACACTCCAAACTGTATTGGTAAGACCTTTTGGCATTTCTTTTCTTTCTTTGATGATGATTTTTACTGTATTCTAAAATGTATTTAAGACATGAAGTACACGCAAGACATGTTTCAAGAAGAGTCTTTCTGAAAAGCATCGAAGTTTCTTAATATTTTCTGAGCTTCTTCGATTCCGTAAAAAGTGAATTATCACTCTGTATATAACACATTTAGAAAGATACTTCCCTATCCATATATTGCATATACATTTTAAAAAATATATGTAATTATTCACTCAAATTTTCTCTCGATGAATTTTGTTTAATTTCGTAATAAGATTATTCCAATAGTAATTTGATTCCAGTTTAATTTCTTAACGAGAAATAAACGCAACTTTATCTCCTAAAGAACTGCCACTTTTGCCTTTTTAAAACAAGATGATAAAATCTTGCCGCATACGCGCCTATTCTTACCAACCACAAAAGTCTTTACCGGAAATTTTTATTTCCAACAGCTTCCGGTTGACCAAACCTATAAAAGCTGAGTTCTCCAAAGCGAAAAGAGAAGGATTTTGTGGAATGCCTTAGATGTTCGCCTGTTGTTGTTCGTGTGTCTTGCTTTGTGCAGTGTTTCATGGCGTCGTTTATTGTGTGTGTAAAATAAAAGGGTATCTAAATATACCGAGTCTCCTCACCGTTCCAACGACTGAAACAAGCCGATAAAAATAAATTGTACCAGCAAAAGGTATTAATTCCAATGTAATTTACAACACACACACATCTATACATGAGGGATGATTAGAAAAAATAGTTACATGAAACGTACATATTGTAAACATTTTTTTCCCGCCCAGAATGGAGACATATTTCTTTAATTACTTAAAATATTACCATTTAGTAATAAGCATCACTTGTATTTAGTGGGAATTTTTTCATCCTTTTAAAAAAATATACATTTTAAATATATTAAACGCACTGAAATACTGTTAGAGATGTATCTGGCGATCTTCAAACTTTCAAAATGAGTTACTAGTCTACCTATAAATATTTCGTTAACAAATAAGTATTTTTTTTTTTAAAAAAAAACCCTTTAATTTTTCAAAATGATATAAATTTTTAACTATTTTACAGATCAATACTGTTGAAACATAAATGGTGTTAGGAAAGTGCTGTTTAAAAAGAAAGAAAAAATGACTAAGAGGCACAGTATAATTCAATTGACCAAAATCGGTTACAAAAACAAATTTAATTTTTTTAGCCTAAATTATTTTCTATACACTTTTCTATAACCTCACAAAATTTGAAAGATCTGAACTTAAAAAACGCAGAATTATGATAGATTTCACGTTCGTTTTTATTCACATCTCTATGGCAAATCAAACCTTTAAACTGACTTATCTCAGAAAGATAAAATAACTAGTTTGTCTTCACTTAAAATGCTAAGGATTTTTTTCTATTGCTCCTAATACTTTGAATTTTTTTTACCTATTGCTAATAGTACATGTAACAAAAGTTGGTATGCATTTTTGAATCAAAGCAATATTTAATTTTTTTAAAAATAATTGACTTTAGAATTTATACATTTTTTAAGGAATTTTCAATAAACATTCATAAAAAGAAGTATTGTATGAATACCAATCACGTTAACGCAAAACCCATACCAACTTTTATTATATATAGTTTGACGTACTTGTAAATCAAATTTCATGCATGTCCGTACATTTTTGTAGTAGGAGTAGCCTTTTAAAATCACTTCACAAATTTTAAGTTTTTTCCTTAAAAAATTACATGGATGATGAAATTTTGAGTACAAAATCTGTTTAACATATTATACATACATAGGAGTCAACCAAACAAATTTTAAAAATCCTCAAAATAAAATTTTTTGCTTAAATCATACCATGTCCCCTTAACGGACATATTTCTGAAAGTGTCTGTTTTTATCTCCCATCTATATGTACGCATTTCTCATGTTTTATATTCTTTTTTACTATAAACTTCTTCCTTCTTTTATTCTGTTTGATCACAAACGAAAACTTCGAAGCAGAGATAGGGGTAAAATCAAATATTATTTCTTATAGATTTCTACTTTTGACTTCCCCCATGAAACTACAAAAAGGACAGGAATAGTTTGTGCATATTCAAAACAGTTCTGAAGTATATCATCCTTTGACTTCTCAACTTTAAAAACTTCATTGAAACTACGTATATATTCATAAAAAAACAACAACAAAAAAATATTTGAAGGAAATATCCAATGGATATGAAACATTGTAACTTGCAAAATATTTAGAAAATATTCAAATGTTAAGTTTTAAATGTGATGTTGACTTTTGAAAAACGTTCAATGACATAAAAAATAAAAATTTGAAATTTGAAGCTTGTTTTTTATTTAATTTATAATTTTAAAATAAATAAATACTTATTTCTGACAAGTATTTCAACAACAACTCATTAAATTTTCAGGACATAGAGATAAAAAATTATCCTTCAATATCTCTTCAACAATATTCAGCAGGATACATTTTTGTTGTATAACATACTTGTTACAATTTAAAATCTTTCTCTCTCTCTGTATATATATATATATATATATATATATATATATATATATATATATATA
>BMAV01007967.1:89114-129828 GCA_019973955.1 Trichonephila inaurata madagascariensis
ATATTTGTATATATGACCTCGCTTCACTCCAGTCAACCGATGACTATGAAAATTGGCATATATATGTGTTTTTATTTGTGGAGAAGGTTTTTGTGCTATCCTCTTTGTTACAGCTCACCACCAGGTGGTGCTGCAGCTGCAATATATCAAGTTCTGTACCGTTTAATCAATCGCCAAGTTTCCAGCAGGGTTGCCAGAAACGATGCCAGCTTGGCTTTATCACCAACATTTCGCTAGTTTTCCATTGAACCGCCATTACAACTTAAGGATCAGCGTTACTGGTGAATATTACAATTTTAACATAAAATAAATACAACAGAAAGTAATATTAATGTACTAAACATCCAGATATAAATTATTTACACTATTTTCAGCACTCATTACACAAAATTTGTAACCATATGTGTTTCCTTTGCTGAGCAGAGATCAGCTTAGGAAAGTGTTTACAAAAATAGAACCGCAAGAGGGAGTTATAGAGCGTTATAGAAGAAAAAAAATCTTTATATCAGCTATTACGTCTACAGACTTAAAACTTAACAAATATGATTTTTTGTTCAGCTGAGACATGCAAAAGTCCTTTTTTTGTTTAATTTGCAATTCACGTAAAATTAACTCTTTATAAACTTCTTGATCCTTCAATCTGATTTATTTAATTTTTCAATTCGCCCGTGCAAAGAACGGGGACACCAGCTAGTACTATATATAATTTTTCAAGTGCTACATAGATTAAAATAATATTTAATCTAACGGCGTTTTTAAAAATAGAATGCGCCGTGACGAGAAATTCCAATTTTAACTTCTCTTGACATCTCATTTTTTGGTGTGAAACATTTTTTCTCCAAAATAATAATATACTTGCAAAATGACATTACTCCTAAAAAATTGAAAAATGTTTGCTGCCATATTTTCTCAGCATTTTATCTTGTATGACATAATTGAATAGTAAAAAGGCTTTGAAAAAATTTTAATTTACACTTTCAACAAGAAAATATGTGCTTAGAAACTTGAAATAACAACAATTATTTAACTCACGCGGAGAATATATTCTAAACTCCGAGTCGGCGCGACGACAAGCAAACATAACAGTTCATTACTCGGCGCTCTAAATGCCATTTTGATATAAGTCCCGTTATCTACTTGTAAATTACGGCGACAAGATTTCGAATAAATTTCGCCAGATTGAGATACAAAATATGCAATTTATATGCAAATCTGGCGAGCACTCTCTCTCCCCTAATCTGCTTGACAGAGCTATCAATCTGGAGTAGGGGTTTGAGGAATGGCGGCAACAAGTGTTTGGCGATTTTTTAGCTTAAATAAATTTCTCCGTTGGCGGTAATAGCCTCGGAAGGGTGGATGCTTATCGAGATTGCACGGTGTGTTGAGGCTTAAGATGGATTACATTGTAGTGCTTAGAATATGCAAATTTACTTCGCAAAATATTCTCTTGAAGAAGTATTTTTAACTACTTGAAATAGAGCTTGACTCTGAGTCATTATCTCCATTTATAGTATTGTTAGTTGTGGTTCATGAAGTTGAACTCTAAGCACGGAAATTTATTTGCACATAAATGCAATCAAGATTATTTAAAAAGAAAATGACTTTAAAAATTTTCGTGCGTAGCTAGCGAAATGTCGAACCCAATAGGTCGATGCAAAACTTTTGTTTTTTGATTGCTCTAAAAATGTTTTGCATTTATATATTGGGTTGAATATTTTATTATTAAAATTATGAAATTACTTACATATATATAAACTCAGTGGCGCAAAAGTCACTGAGGGCCAGGGCCCACTGTGCCAATTTCAATTTTCGTGATCATCGGGCAATGAGGTGCATGAGCAGATGCCCCGATCAGGTGGTCAGCCTGAGGTGAAACCCCCTGTGTTTAGTCCCCAAGCAAGCTTGGTACTCATTTATCAACCCACTGAAGGGATGAAAGGCTGAGTCCACCTTGCGCATCCCGAAGATAGCACCCCAAACCTGGAGTGCTGAAGCACGAAACGCTACCACTCACTTACATATATAGTAGGGTCAAGAAGTTCCAAGAATAGGTCAATTACAAATTATTAAAAATAGAACAATAAGTTAATTTTTTTGGCCATCCAAGTGCTGCACTCTTGTATTCACACACTTTTTTCAGCGTTCGTATAACTGTTTAAAACACTCCTAGAACTTATCTTTTGAGAAGACCTTGAGGTGCTTCGTCGCATTTTGGATCACTTAATCTGAATCCACAAAACGATGTCTCTTCAATTTCATTTTCAGCCATGGAAGCAGGTAAAAACCCTCTAGTGCTGGAATCGTTTCTGTACGCTTTTTTTTTTTTTTTTTTTTGCGCCTAGAGAGTCTCAGAAGGTGACCTCAGGCAAAACATAGAATTTGATTTCTGCACGCTGCTAAAAAGACGACATTGCAAAATCCGACGAATGAAAAATTAGCTTTGTCGGAAATAGTCTGCAGCTAACGCCTACAGTACAGGAAATGAATTCTAGATGGTTGAGTGTTTTCCTTATTAGTGCTGCCACCCCCCGAAAAAGATATGTCACCCCAACGAACACCTACTGTGACGTTTGAGATAAAATAAAAGGTAGAGTGATATTTATTCATTTAAATATTTAATTTATTTACATCGCAGCTATTATATAATTACAGCATATACATTGAAGTTATCAAATATATTAGTTAGGTTTTTAGGGTCCAAATCCGGTTGTTTGTGAGGAAAGAGGTTACGTCTAGCCTCTGCAGCGAAAGTTTTTAACCCTCTCCTCTCTACCCTCTCTAGGGTCTTTTTAATTGGTAGCGGTCGGCTTCTTTATCCTCGAGGTACATTAAGTTCTTGGGTGGAGTAGGGGGTTCCTCGTGGTGTCAAAAATTGCCAGGCCATGTCCAAGACAAGACAACGCAATATTTTAAGGTTCCAAGATGTTCCTTGTAGTAGTGATCATACTCACAAAAAGAAGCAGATTTACAGCTGTGTAGTGGGAAACGTTAATGTAGGGGACCACGTAGCGGCATTTTGAATCTAGTTGTATTCATTTTCAATTACTGGGAACAGTGATAGCTCTAGTGCCACTGAAAACCCGCCACGTAAAGGGGACAAAGGCACGTTAAATCTGTCGAGGTTAGATAATCCTACCGTTGACATTGCGTAGTATTTTGGAGAGAGGTATTCCAACTTAGGTGCCATCCTCGTCTCTTAACCGAGTGATCGAAGTTCAAAGTGACGAGATCCATCATCAATAGCCCTCGTGTTGCTTTATAGTGCGAGGTTAATAAGCACTGCAAATATTTTTTATATTAATGATAATGTTCTCTTTTTCATGTTTATATTGATCAGTGCGTTTAGATGTATAAAATAGAAACAAAATTGGTTTTGTCAATTTTCTAAATATGTAGTATCCAATTGTTAACTAAATCTATCTATCTCTTTATTTATTTATATTTCGAATCATATAATTTTTTTTAAAAATTTTTTTCTTTCATCTCTTATTGAACAAAAAATAGATGTGCAAAACAAAACAATCCAGACAGTTCTTTAAGCAAAGCCAACAAAAGAATTTAATAATGCCTTTAAAGTTTTAAGTTCCCTGTAATTATATAATTATGACTTCTAAGAACGAAATGAATTATATTTATATTATTATCATGAGAAAAATAATCTTTCATAATAATAAATCAGTAAAACATAGAAATATTTTTTTGTTCTTGTTATTTTCTATCCTTTATTGCAAGCGAAAAAAAAATTCAATACTTTTAGTTTAATTAAGAAATTAGTCTCAATTAGGAGCGTTTATGTTTCATTTTACAAAACTTCTAAAATTTTAAAATCTTTAGCTTCACTTTTATACACAATAATATAAATAAAATTCGAAATAATATAGAGGGTGTCCCGAATGCCGCTAGGTCATTTTTATAAATTCTCAACTTTTGTAAGAAGAATCATAATTTTAAATTCTGTAAAATTAATTAAATTTCATAGATTTTTTTAAAAAAATCTTTCACTGTAGAGATGAAAGCATCTCTTTTAGTTCTAGAAATATTATCAAATGCATACAATAATAGCTCCAAGAAAAGCCCATTAGAATATAAAAAAGATTTGTTTGGGTAGATGTTGTATTATAAATATCTGCAACTTTTTTTCTTATTATCATACCATCAAATCAAATGCATATTTAGAAAACCGATAGTATGAAATTTAAAACAGAGTAAAATAAAAGGAAAATAGGATTTCTGACCGAAAATGATATTTTGAATCTCAAAGTTAATTACTAATTTGAAACGACTAATTTCTTAGAGCTTATATTTTTGTGTCTTGGTTTAATATGTACAAAAATTCTGAAAACACGTTGTAGTGATTAGGTTTTGAATTATAATGAAACAAGAATAGCGAGAATTGATTTCAAGAATTCTTCGAAAAACTCAGGAAAAATAGCTCAAATGCTTTGAAAAGGGTCTAAAGCACTATAGTACGCATTTTTTTTTTTTTTTTTTTTTTTGAAAAAATATGACTAATATTTTACATTTTCTTATGAATTTCTCATACTGTTGGATTTTTTCCAAACATCTATTGCAAAAAGATATAAAAGTATTTTGCTCTTAAAAACAGAGCTATTCTGGATTTTCATGTTATTCTCAATTACAAAAATAAGAATAAGCTAGGAATAGATTTGTTAGTTAAAAATAAAACCCAAATATATTCTTTCAAAAGTAAAATAGAAATGTTTGAAAAATATATAACATCATAAAATTCTGAAGGATAGAGTATTAGCCCTAATCTATTTGAACACACTCCAAACTTATGTAATGATTGTGGTAGTATTCGTGGCCGTTGTAGTTTTTATCGAGTCCTGGGGTCAATATACATTTGAGTGTCACCCACGTAGAGGGAGGGGGGCTGATGAAAGATCGATTGAGGATCGAAGTCCTTCCGTTGGTATGAATTTGAGAAAAAAGAATTTCAGCTTAGGTGTCGTTCTCGTCAAGTAAAAAGATTCCGCCGAAAGTACTTACATTCCTTCGTAGTTGTATGTTAATAAATAATTAATCGAACACAATCACTTCAATACATATTCCCTGATTCAGATTTAAAGAAGAAGAAAAAAGAAAAAAAAAACACCCATTCATACAGCAATGTGCCCCTCAAGTAGTTTTAATTAGCTTGAGGATGAAGTGAAATGATCTCATTGATATACCTTCTTTCATCAAAATGTAATATTATTCCGTTAAAGCTGTGCTTCTCAAAGTTTCATTATTTAAGACCCCATATTCTATCATATCATAATTTTCATAGCGCCCCCTCCCCTCTGCAAACAATAACAATGCATTGAATTCAATAACACACTTTGACACTACAGCTACAATACGACTTCAACCTCTTAAGTTCCATCGGCGTACATAAACGTCTTGCTAAGCCAAAACGTTAATTATTCCGGACGTATATATATACGTCTTTCCGAAATACGATCTTTTCTGTGCACTGTTATCCATAAAATAATATGTTTTAAATAAGATTTTGGAACGCGATTGAAGGAACTTTATAGTGTTTGCGAAGGATTTACTTATTTCAAAGGATTTGCTCATTTATTCCTCCCCCCCCCCCCCCAATACATCACAAAAGAGCTTGCCTAATTGGAAAGTAGTGGCGGTGGGGAGCGAATCACGTAACTTTTTAATTCAGCAATGTGAAGGGAATAATTATAAACCGTACAAATTATCAAGATAAGTGTTAATTTTTATATATAATTTTATACATGACAAGCTCATGGGGTCATTGGTAAGTATTAATGTTGTTCTTAATTTAGTATTGTTAAATTAGCTATAAAAGGAATTGTGCAGTACTGATACATTTATAAGTGCATTATATCAATGTAAAGATGTATTTTATTTTTTTATGCCAGAATGTAATTTGTTTACTCTCAGTAAATTAATATATATATATATATATATATATATTAAATAATCTTTTGTTTTCAACTTTCCAATATGCTCGTGCCCTCTCGTAGAGTTATCACGCCTGGGATGGCCTCAATTCTGAAAATGTGATTTCTTTTTTACTATACTAATTTATTATAATTATTAAATTAAATGAACGAATAAATAGTTGCAAGCAAAAAAATAGTTCGAAACCCTATATAGAAAGGAAAATGGAAAATTTCAAGGAAAATCGCTTTCTCTATTTTGTCATTTAATAGTGTAACTTTGTTATATGTATATACACATTTATAATGATTGTAACTATTTCATAAAAAGTAGCTATAAAACAAGATTTTTCTTTGTTGACACAAGTAGGAAATGACTTAAGATTATTATTTTTTTTTTTATTATTTTACTTGTTTTCGTCAAAATCGTTAAATCGTGTTAAAACATTTATGTGTTAGTTCCTTAATCCATCACGGTTATGAGCCCTCTTTTTATTTTATGACTTTTGAAGGTATAAAATATAATTGCTTTCATCAAATTATCTTTCTCCATTGTTTTTGCTAGAACCGACTAATGCTTTTCAATCATCATAACGAATCCCATTAACTAATGTATTAATGATATCGGTCCATTTAAACAAAAAGGTGACGCACACACATCCTCTACACTTTTCATTTTCCCGCCAAAAAAGAGACAAAAGAGAGAAGAAAAAAAATTAATTAAATCCGATGACGTTCTTTTTTTTTTCTTCCCAAGGAAAATTACCCGCAGTGAAGTTGAGGTCGGGTTTTTTGCGTGTCACCAGCTTCTCGAATGAAAATAAAAGTTAGTAGGATATTAAGGAGAAAGAAAAACACTTTTTAGTGGGAATTTTGACGCGTGTTACATTCGGCCCAGTGCGGGGCACGTGAAATTATCATCAGTGAAAAATGGGTGTAACTACTTAGCCCTAAAATAACTCCAACAGCAGAAATGAAGTGAAAAAAATAGTGAAGTAATAAAAAGAATTGGATGATATGTATGAAACAGGATCCGTTTTCTCTTTCTTTTTACTCGTTTGTGGAAGATACTCTGCAGTCTGGCGTGCTGGTACATAATAGTGACAGTGGTTGAGACAGCAATTTCCTAGTAGAGCATAGATTCGGATTACGAAAAATGGAATTTACATTTTTTTTTTTTTTTTTTGTTCCTTTTTTTCCTGCCGTATAAATTGGCGCACATTCTGCTAGAATTACATTCTATATAAAGAAATGACTGGGAGGTTTCCTAGCTAAAGACGATGAATTTTAAAGTTTACGCTGGGTCGTGACATTTTTAAAATAAATTAGATCTTGGAAGGTTTAGGGAAATTATTCCTGAAAGTATATTTCGGGGATCACAAATGTGTACAGGATGCATACTTAATGCCTTTTGAGGTCTTGATTTAATCCAAATTATCTTTGTTGATACTTTAAAACTTTTTGCATATCATAGTTAGATTTAGATGTGTAGAAATATTTCTGTTAATATTAATAAAGCGCTCAAAACTCATTTACGCACAATGATATATATATAGAAGAGAACATAAGGAAGTGGCAGGGGTCATGGGTATACTAATATAAAAATAAACCTCCAACTGTCTGCCTAACTACGTTAAAAATAAAATAAAAAATAAAAACGTTTCTACGTTAATAAAATAAATAAATAAATAAAAACATAATATATTTGTATATTTTTGAATTTTCAAATCAATCACTGACCATTTCTTAACATTTTCTTATTACTCCTAGTATATAACTAATTGTTACTCTTAATGGGTTGTAAGTGCAAAACATGCTCTCTTATTTCACAGCTTCAATACTTCACCATTTCAAGCTAAAAGCATATTAGCCACTTGAATGACCCTATCGATGACTCTGTTACTTCCTTTCTCCCGTGACAAACCTAATATATTCGTTTATAGGTAGAATTAGAACATAGAAAATAGTTCTTTCCTATTAAGAGAGAATACTTCTTAACATTACTCACGTAGTTGTTGTTAATTCAAACTGATTTGCAAAAACCAGATCTAAGCTCATGAAACCCATCATGGCAAACGACCAAGTTGTACGTCTGTCGTTCCCCATAGCTTTGAGCACCATGCAGGTGACAGTATGATTTGGCTCGTTTGCACACTAATTTTGAGGAAGAACGTTTTGGGGGTGGTAAGGGGCCTCCCACCTGTTTTCCCCTTTCCCCAACCTCACGAGAGGACTTGTGGCTCGACGGCTATTTAGAGATTTAGAGCAGGGGTGTACAACCCAAATGACCTTGCGGGACGCTTTGGAAAAACATTATAATCTCGGGGGCTCACATAAAAATATGTACCTTTATATCAGATTTGGAAACCAAAAAACATTTATTGGAGAAAAAATTTAAAACAGAATGAATTATTATTATTGTTTTCATTATTTTTCGTGTATATAGACATAGATAATATAATAATGTTTATATAATATACTAATGCAATAATCAAAAAATGTTTTAACTATTACAGTTGTCATTTTCTTGAAAATTACGGTGTCCCTATTGAATTGATCTTTCATTACTCATTGCTGAAATTTGATAGTGATGTCATTCGCGCGCGCGCTAACTATTTAGTATACATTGTCCTTTATTTTTACCGTCCTGAATATTTTTTTAAAATTTTAAAAAAAATCTCTGACTGACTCTTGCTTTTTGGGCGCTCCAAACAGAAAAGGAGGAGAAGAAACGAAAATCGCACACATCATGCACCATCCATAGTAAAGGATATGCATAATGCAATTCGAAAATAATTAAAAAAATAATTTACTATAGTAAAATCAAATGTAACTGTTTGAAAAAATATAAATCTACTTCAATCTAAAGGACATCTTAAAACAAGAACTGATAATAGGCAAATACATTGTGTATGTATATATATATATAAATTTCCCCTAAAATAAATAAATTTCAAAATGAATAAACTTCAAAAATCTGTTACTTAATTTTTTTTAAAAAAAGAGTCGGTGGGCCGCCACTTACGTATTGGCGGGCCGCGTGTTGGACAACCCTGATTTGGAGTACCCAATTGCCGCAAAGGCACTCTACATTTAGAAGCATCCATACTTGCACCGGGATTCGAATCAAGGTCCTACAACACAGCAGTCAGCGTCATTAACCACTATACCAGATGGGCAGCAACACTACTCATATAAGTGACGAAACGTACACCCCTGCAACCCCTGCATCGCGGGGGAGGCAGGGTTCTAGGGGGCTCAAAGCCTGACTCTCACCAAATGCCTTCCCTTTGTAAAATCCAACTTGGGAGCCCAGGACCTTACTTTGCAGGGGGGCCCAAATGTTCTCCGTTACGCCACTGACTCATACAATATGTAAAACATCGCTAATCTTGTTAAAAGGCTTAGGTTCTACTCAGTTCATTTAATATTTATTTTAATTGAACGTTATAAATTAATAGCATAATTTCGAATAATGAATCTTCCCCATAAATGCATTCAGTTGATGTGCGAAATGACATAAAACATTCAGCACAGATAGGGAACTGTTATTCAGAAAAAAAAGAACTATATAAACATAATGAGCATATAAAACACTAGCATAGAAAACTTGAACATTTTACAGAACTTAATATAAATCTCTGTATAAGTGGTATTAAAAAGTACATGGAATATATGGAATATTAATAACGCTGTTATGATGGCACTGTCAGAAAAGTAGCCTCATAAATATTTAAAGACTTCACACGCTTGTGTTTTGAAAAATATTCTCAAATGTTTAAACTAAAAAAGAAAAGTAATAATCCATTTGAATTCAAAAATGAAGAAAATATATGCATACCCTTTTACATGCAATAGCATGAGAAAGAGTAAAAAGTGGTATACACTGCCTTTAAAATGCAAATATATATATTTCTTTTAAATAAAGTTTTAGAAGCAAAAATAATATTTTTTTATCTTACAAAATTTTAATTTTTTAAAAAAAGAATGGAATTTTTGCTTATAAAATGCGAAATTTGCATTGAATAATTTTTCGTAAATTGACTAAACAAACAAAACGTTATTTCTATGAGAATACTAAAGTAAATATCGAATATTATCAAATATAAATTTTTTTATATAGTGCAAGGCATAATACTGTGTGTCATTTTTTTTGACTTCGTGTGCTGAAGCTATTCCTATTTGAATTTGCTAATACGAGGCATTTATATACTATATTTAAATGAAAGTTGTGCATTAATGGAGAAAAGTAATACATTCATTTGGTTTTCCACACAACAGAAAATAAAAACCTCTATGTACACATTTATTTTATCTGAATTTCTACTTCAAATTTATACGGAAATTTTTTATGTAAAAACTAGTACAGAAATTGAAAAGTACATAAAGATAAAAAGAATCACACACATATATGTATATGTGTGCATCTCTCTCTATATATATACTGTGATTTCCAATTACTAAGGAACAGTCATATTTTTTTGAATAATACATGGTAAACATCGATTGCAGATTGAAATAAAACTGAATACTTATCTTGATAATTTGTACGGTTTATAAATAAGGTTGTATTGTAGCTTTAAGCTAAAGTACATTATTACTACATTCAATACATTGCTATTGTATACGGGAGGGGGAGGGAAGTGTGTGATGAAATATATGATTTTAAATTGGGTTGCAAGTCGGTGAATCCTTAACGTAGCTTGATTTTTAAGCTTGAATTTACAGTTAACTTGGTAATGTGTTAACTAACATACTTGCATTAGAACGTATGAAACATGGCTATATATTTCTTACAAACCAGAAATAAAGCCAGGTATCCGGTTTCAGTAAACAGGTAAACCGAGAAACTGATTTTTAAACTATGTAATTATAATGCAATCTCCTGGTTGAAACATGCCTTAGTATGTATATAAGTAGCAAATACAACACTATGGTAGCATTTTTTGTGGTATAAGTACTTGAAGTAAAATGTAAGTAATAAATTGTATTAATATTTGAAAAGACTATTTCAAATGATTATCTCGAGGTATTTTTTACGCTTAAGACAAAATAGCGCATTTCCGCACTTATACGAATTGAATATCTATCACGTCATAAACATCACCAAAACAAAACTAATTTGATATCATTACGTCATTATTATTCTTTCATTAAAGTATTATTATCAAAACACTTCTAAACGTCATTTCTCGTGCTCTACACTAGATTACACCATCAGCCTCAAGGTAAGTGGCATTTTCGGTTTCGAATGGAAATTACGCGATAATATATTAGATAATTTAAATACTATTTGAGTTCTGGGAACGAGACTACATCTCTGATTCGTGGATTGTCAACCAGTCCTCGGGCGTAAATTCTTGAAAAGTGGCCTGCTTAATAATGCCGTTGACGGAGGATGCGAACTAATTATTTCCCTATTTGACCGACGTGCTCGTTTAATGCGTAATTAGGAAGGCTTGCTTCCAGAGTTTGTTAGACGCGCTTATTAAGATGAAGAGGAGAGAAGTTTGTGAAGTTCGGAATGTTGCGTCACTTTCTGCCAAAATTAATGCGGGAAGATAATTTCTTGCCAAGTATATTAAAACTTCTTATTGCACAATATCGATTTCAGATAGATTTGTAAGAAATATTCAAATGCTTTTATATAGTTCAATCGATGTCTAATGATATCTGTCAAAAATACTAGTGGTTTAATACAATCAACGAAATTTTAAGTAATAGATTACTGGATCTGTGTACACGTTCGTCAGTTTTTTGTATAACTATTTTCTCTTTTCATATCATTTATTACGTAGGCTACATATACATACACTGATTGGCAAAACTATTATGACCAAGAGATACTTATATAGAGATAAATCATAACTTTACGCAGTAGTCGCTAGAGGACGTGATAAGTATTAACCCCTTAATTGGCGGGAGAAAACTACGAAATACATCCCCCCCCCCCTTAGTGCCACCATTTTTCCCACGCAGGCCGCGTTGTTATGAAGATTATTGGGAAAAAAGAAGAGGCGTGTTTTTCATCCTAAAAATTGTTTACTTTCACTTCAAAAAAGAAAAAGAAGTATAAAATAAGAGAATGAAAGTACAAAATTTAATGTCTAGAGCTACAATATAATAATAATAATAATAATAAAATACCATAACTTATCTGTTGTGTGATATATTCTGAAACAGGTTTGAACACATAAACAGCATCACATTCAGTTGAAAGCGAGATTTAAGGCGAATATCTTTCCTTGCATAAACACACTATTACACACGGTAAGCGAAAATGAGAGCAAATCAAGGATAGAATAGTGCACATTCAAACGAAAAAACAAGAAAAACTGTTTAGCTATGAATTTCGCTGTTCGTGGAATATACCTTTTCAAATTCCATCCCCACCTCTCCTCCGAAAAACGTTATTTTTTTACAAACGTTGTCAATGTAGTTGGATTGTATTCCAAAACCGTCGAACTAGTTTTAAGTTGAGCAGCAATGCTCTGCAAACAGTTGAGCTGCTGCTCGACAAACAATGCTGAAGAGCAGCAAACTTTAGCAATGCAAAAAGTCGTCCTTTGAAAGGACGAGTATACACAACCGGGGCACTAAACGCACCTGCTAAACAGGAAGTGTATACATGTTTGCGGAACTTAAGGGTTTAATAGGAAATGTAGAAACAGTGAAGCATTAATTACATTGTATTGCTTGTGGAGAAATGGCGAAGAAACGGGATTTAACTGAGTTCGAATAAGGGATATTTGAAGGTCTTCGAAACGTAGAAATCAGTATCAGAGCACTTGTGAAGTGTTCAAGATCAGCAGTAACCAATATTTACAGAGTGGATTACTAAGCAGAAAACCAGGTCTCAACGTCACACTTGTGGTCACCAGAGTCTGCTGAAAGTTCAAAAGAAATGCGAAACTTGTCCAGTTTAACAGAACAACCCTACATCAAATTGCGCGGAACTTTAATCAAAGTGCAACTGCGAAGTCTCTGAACGAACTGTTCGCCGCGTATTACATGGTATAGGTCAGGGGTGTCCAACACGTGGCCCGCGACCCGCATGTGGCCCGCCAGTACGTAAATTGCGGCCCGCCTACTCTTTTAAAAAAAATTTAAATATCAAATTTTTAAAGTTTTTTTATTTTTAAATTTATTTGAGGGGAAATTTATATATATGTATATATATACAATGTATTTTTGCCTGTTACCTGTTCTTGTTTTAAAATAAATCCTTTTTGATAATAGAAATGTCCTTTAGATTAAAATAGATTTATATTTTATCAAACAGTTACATTTGATTTTACTATAGTAAATTACTTTTTTAATAAATTTCGAATTGCATTATGCATATCCTTTACTATGGATGGTACATGATTCTCTGTGGGTGCGACTTTCGTTTCTCCTCCTCTTTTTCTGTTTGGAATGCCCAAAATGCAAGAGGCAGTCAGAGATGTTTTTAAAGTTTTAATAAAATATTCAGGACAGTTAAGATAAAGGACAATGTATACTTAATCGTTTGCGAATGACAGTACAATCAAATTTCAACAATGAGTAACGAAAGATCAATTCAAAAGGAACACCGTAATTTTCAAGAAAATGACACAACTGTAATATTTTAAACATTATTTGACATTGCATTATTATATTATATAAACGTTATTATATTATCTATGTATGTATACATGAAAAATAATGAAAACAATAATAATAATTCATTCTGTTTTAAATTTCCACTCCAATAAATGTTTTTTGTGTCCAAATCTGATATAAAGTTACAGATTTTTATGTGCGGCCCGCGAGATTATAATGTTTTTCAGAAGTGGCCCGCAAGATCATTTGGGTTCGACACCCCTGGTATAGGTTATAATAGCAGGCGATCTGTTCTAAAGTCTCAATCGTCGGTCTTGAGCAAGATCAGTGGTCTTAAGCTCGCAAAGGATTGGAAAAGGGTAATGTGATCCAATGAATCACATTTTAGAATACAAAATGAAAGTATAAATCTCATCTTCATTGCCAAAACTCTTGAAGAAGGTGGAAGCAATATTACGGTTTGGGGGATATCTTCTTGGCATGGTATGTATCCTTTGATTCATTTAAAGAAACATCTGAATGTCCAAGGGTAATTAAGTGTTATAGCAGATCAAGTATATCTTATGTAAATGATGTACATTGCCCGTTATAGATACATCCAAGAGGATAATGATTCCGGTCTAAAAGCTGGCATTATAAGTAAATGGTACGAAGAGAGAGAGAGAGAGCACTACAGAGACTTTACCTTGCTTAGTTGACCTCCACAATCTCCAGATTTCAATCCAAATTAGACGTTTGATGATATCAAGCAGAGCAGCGGATTGTTGAATTAACTACCATCCAATTTTAAAGGCATTGGAATGTACAATTCATCGGACATGATCTCTCACGCATTCCTTATACCACCTACCAATATCTCATAGAGTCCACGCCTAGAATTCATGCAGTATTAGGGGTAAAAGTGATGCAATCCTTTTTTTAGGTGTGGTCATAATAGTTTGATCACTCAGAATATATAATTTAAAGTATCTATGTGTTTAAGTGTCTAAAGAAGCACTCAATAAGCACACAACCACAAGTTTATTTAACATTGGACATACTTTACATCTATTTTTAGTCCACTTATTGCAACGAAAAGGAATATTATGGGGGTACTGCAAAATACGAATGAGTATGTGTGTGTATTACTTTTTAACCTAGAAACTTAACTTCCAAGCATCATTATTTTCTTTAAATTTATCATTGATTCAACAAGAATGGAACTGAATTCTACTCGAATGTTTTCTCACCATATCAGATAAAGTAGAATATCAAAACTTCATTAATTATAACATTCCAAAATGCAACATCTTAGAGGGAGCAAAAGAGGAGCCAGTACGCTCTGTAAACACATTTTATATTTGATCTGAATCTCAAATTGTATGCTAATACAGAGAGTCCTTTTTCTTATACATAGAATGAGAAACCATCGCGAAATAACTGAATGCCCCTCACATTACATAAAGAAGGCGACTTTCATTACGGCCATGAGTTAGTGTCGCTTCTGCTAACTTGCGGGAGGAAGAATCGCTTCATTTCTTCGTGACGCTCGAGCATAAAATATTTATACAGCCACCGTATTTGCACGCCGGGCGGCTGGAGGAAATGTCGCTTGGAAAAGTGGAAGTACTAAATCGACCCTTGTGATAAAAAACGAGTGTTCAACTAATAATTCTGGTTGTGAGAGGAGTATTTGTAGGGTCTCTCAAGCCAGAAGTTGTTCCTTGGAAATTATAAGACGTTACTTACTTCTTGCAAGCACTTAAATCAAAATTCGTACATTATTTTACAGGTTGGCTCGATTTCGTGTGATAGGTAATTTTTATGAAGTTGCTTATTAGGGTGGATTGTGGTTATAGGGAAAAAATGATTTATATTATTAATTAAAACCTAAATATGCTGTGAAGGTGTTCTTTGGTATGGAGATTATATAATACAAAAACAATTTCAAAATCTAATATTGCCTCAAAAGGAGTGAATTTTCAAACAAAGAAAAAACGGAAAAATACTTTATTTTAGTTAGATGATTTTAAACTCAAAACGAAATATTTTTTCTTCACTATAAATTACCAGAAACGATGATTATTGATAAGTGAGTACAGAGAGAGAAAGAGGGAACGTAGTGAATATTACACACTATGTTCTTTACATTTCATTCACGGAGTGAGCGACTTTTTGTTGCCAATGATGGTTTGGTTGAAAAAGTGAATGAGAAAATTCGTTAAGACATTGGGTTCACAATTTTTTTTTGTAATGAGTTTTCACCAATTTTACGAACTGTTTACTGGTGGCAACTTTCTTTAAACAGGGTATAAAACAAGTGGGTTTCTAGATGCGAAAAATGTCTGAACAATGGTGTTAATTATGTAAGAAAATATTTTCCAACATGCTCTGGAATGTGAAACTAAATTTTATTTTGAAAAAAAAAAAATATGTGAGTTTTCCCAAAACGGTACTTAATCTCAGAACATGCCTCGTACTTATTATTTTTTAAACTAAAGATATTACACGAGAACTATAATCAAAAGCCATTTTTTAGTCACGAAACAGTCCAAAATTAATAACCACATCACCTAAATTATATTGACATATAATCAAATCTCTTATGCATTAAATAAGTAAATCGCCAAAATAAAAAGCGTCATTCGTAGTAAATGATAATTCCAAGTGATGGTCAGGACCTGGGGGGGGGGGATTTTTTTGATTTCTAGTGACATCTAGGCATATAATATTTATGCTTTATTAGTATTTGCGAATCAAGCGGCTGAATGGAGTGTCGTTAGTAAAATAAAGAAAAATATTAAATCGATTCACCTTATATACGCGTTTAAGTATGTAAGTGCTCTTCTAAAACTCTAGACTCAGATATTAGTTTCTCTGAAGAAGTTGTCTGTTTTTGAATCGATTTCCACCAGTAGTTTTTTGGATGGAAAAGTGTATCATATATTAAGTTAGATCTTTCTGATATGTTTGATTGTCTCAGAGCGTATCGACATCGCGTCAAGTTCACTTATTTTTTAACGATAAAAAATTGACGAGTACGGTATCTGAGACCCCCAAACATCCCTATTCAATGTGAGGACTTTGTGAGTCTCAAGAAATTTCACGTTCATCAATATCTCTTCACAATATATCCATAGCGGTATTAGAGCTCAATTAAAACGATGCCATTCAAGAATTATCAACTGTGATCCCTCTTCAATTACAAACGCATCTTTTTGTGTGTCTAGATTTTATAATACTCCACTATGTCTGACTTATTGCATTTTAATGTCGCCCTCAGAATTGTCATGAAGGCTGTTAGTGAATGACCTCACAAATTTAAATCATATGGTCAAGTGACTATCCAAACTTCCGCACCATATAAACATGGAAATTTGAGCTTTGACTAATTTAACATGCATTCTCCGAGCTACGCAATGGGAAATTATTATTATTTTTTTTTCAGGATTCAAATTCACTGCTCGGGCCTTTTTATGTCAAATAGTTACATTAATAAATAAAAATATATAGGCATTACCTTTACAACCAGGACTTAAATTGCAATATTTACACAGCTCAAAATTTATAGAAGATAATCACACTTTTGCATAACAGATGTAAATAAGTAATTTAAGACGCATTTTATTTTAATATCGCATTTATTAAAATAACCAGCTTGAAATGTTCTGTTGCTATGTTGTTACTATATACCACCACTTGATCAGCAGTGCTAGAACGAAGCCCACGAAATTCATCATGGCAAGGGGCTAGTTTTTATACCTGTCATTCACCATAGCTTTGAGCACCATGCAAGTGACAGCAGGATTTGGCTCGGTTCAATCCCAATTTGGGGGTTGCGGTAGCCTAGTGACTAAGGTATTGGATCGTGGCTGGCGTGCCATGGGTTTGAGCAGTGTACCACTAAAGACCCGCCGTGTAGGGGAGCGATGCACGTTAAATCTGTCGAGAGGTCAAACGTCCTCCCATTAATGTGATGTGGTAGTTAGGTGAGGAGAGTGCCAGTTCCGGTGTTGTCCGCGTCCCTTGACCATGGTTCAAAATTACGAGATCTATCGCCTCAAGCCTTCGTAAAGTTTGTGATGGGGCTTTATCATGATTTCCACTAATTGTCCTCTTGGGATTCTTTGGGGCCAAAATTGCAATTTTTTTCAACCAACTCAAGAAGAAAACGTGTGTTTGCAAATTAGGAATTATATAAATATTGGAATGTTAGCATTCGCTAGGGTCACTAAGTGGAGAAGTAATGCTAGAAGTAAGCTAAAAGTCTAGAAGTGGAATCTTAATTCTGGGAATAGGTCTAACAGTGCCGGTGTAGATAAGTCAAAATAAGGTCTGAGATCAACGGGGAATTGCCGAAGCCAGAGCCAGCCTGATTAAAGGTGGAATAGACGATTTAAGGACCGTAGCTGTTTACTCAGGAAATAGCGGTAAGCTAGTTCATCTAAACTATAAGGATAGTGCGGTTACTCTTAGATTAGGAATTAATATATAAATATAGATTCAGTTGTTAAGTACGCTAATTATCAGTAATACGTTTAGCGTCTACTCACTCGTGATCAATATCCTCTTAGACTAATATACTGTTGTTGTATTATATATCAACTAAGATCATATAATAAACTTATTTTAGTATTGCAGGTTTTAATGGTTCTTCCTTCCTTCCCTCAGACATAGGTCGCGTTAATAGTGGAGAAAGGGTGTCCCCAACGGAGGGGGCACCACAAGCTGAACAGTGCGACGTTAATATTCATTCATTCACTCTCTCCTGCCCAATTTTGAGGGAGGACACCCTGGGGGAGGGGTATCTTACCTCCCTTCCCCTTCCACCAACCACACGAGAGGAGCGGCTCGACGAATATTTAGAGTGACCCTATGCCGCACAGGCACTATACATTTACAAACAGCCATGCATTTACCGGGATTCGAGCAAAATCCCTACGGCACAGCAGTCAGCGTCACTAATCACTGTACCAGATGGGATGTAAATGGATTGAAAATTTCTACTCAAATTTAAAGATGATGACAGTTACAGCTAAGTAATTAGCGAACTTATTATTTTACGCTTAAAGTTATCTCAACATACTCGCAGCATGGGTTTTGACGAGTTGTCCACAGTAAAAGTTAAAACTTGAAATAACTGATTAGAGCATAATTTCAGATAATTATGTTACCGGCTGAATTATAAAGTGATGTTCACATTTTAGGGAACCAAAACGTTCTAATTCTTTAAAAAATCAATTTTTCAGTTTTCATCTTAGAAAAAAAAAACACTTTTTATTATTGCCTGAGCAACATCGTCAATTTGCAAGTATTTTGGAGAAGGCTCAGAATTGACTAAACATGAAATGATACTCGTAAAATAAAAGAAAAAGGTCACGTAATTCAAGATGATCCAACTAGTAACGCAAATTTAATTTTATTAATTTCAAAGCTTCCATTACCGCTTAGAAATAAAATAAAAAATAATTAACTAGTCGAGGATAAAATAATTGCATATACTCCCATCGCATCTGAAAACCATGAGAGAATGTATCTGATACTAAATGAATCCCCGTGACAAAAATGTAAGAGTCCATTCAATTCGGGAATCGAGCAATATTTTAGAACAGTGTGTTGAATACAGTCCCAGGAGAAGTGTTAGGCGTTTTATTTGCTCCGTCAATATTTTAGGCAGAAGATACTTGTATTACTCATATACCCTTCATTTCGAAGGGATAATTAACTTACTAAATAGTTTTAAATGCGAATCACGTCTCACAGTTTTGTAAAATGGAAAAAGAAAATATCAGTTTGCGTAACCTGAAGGTGTGCTCCATGTGATTTTAAAATAATGTTTAAAAGCATGTAAATTTCTTATATTAATGTCTAGCTATTGCATTTTAAAGGACTGGTTCTAAGAATTAATATACTGCGTGACTTTACTTATCAAACTTCATTATTACTTAAAAATATTACAAAATTCAAAGAGTTCAAGATATTAAAATATCCTTTTCATACACCCAACAATAATGATTATATGATCCCGATTAAAAATTAAACTATAATAAAAGTTTAATTTTTTTAAATGGGTAGTTAAATATATGTGCGTCGTAATGTACGAGGGGTGACACACACACACACAAAAAACGAGACTGGTTCAATAAATTATTGTACGAACAAAATCAATTCTCCGTGACATCATCACCTTCAAAAAGTAGTTCCCTTCAGCAATCACACATTTCTATATTCGGTGCTGTCATCGCCGGTAACAGTTCTGGAACGATGTTTTTAGAGGGTCCATCTGGAGAATCTCCGTTTTTTGCCTTAACCGCTATAACTGAGGTAAAATGGGTTCCTTTTAAGTAAAATTTAACTGTAGGAAATAAAAAAAAAGTCTCATGGAGCCAAATCAGGTGAATAAGGAGGATGCTACATCGCAGTAATGTTTTTGCTAGTTAGAAACTGTTTAACAGATAGGGCTGTGTGAGCAGGTGTTTTGTCTTGGTGCAACAGCTATCCATCACTCACTAATTTTGGCCTTCTTTTCCTAATTTTTTTCTAATAATTAAATATTTTAGTACTTCAATGTAGTAGTGTTGATTAACAATCTGACCACTGAACGACATTTTTGCGGCAGAATGCAGTTGGACGTGTTCACTCAATGTTGCAGTACTCCCAACTAGCGTGATCAATTAGGCAAAACTGGCCACATGGATAAAGGAGGGGTGTGGGATGACGCCATCAAAACGGTTGTCGCAAACTCCACTCTTTTTTCAAGCTACACACTTAGTCTCTTCATTTTTGTGTCTCACATCTTGTATATATATCACTCTGAAACACGAACTCCCAGATACCGAAAAAAATTTGTTTTTTACATTTTTGTCAGAATGGTGTTAAACGCTTATGGAATATATTCGCAAAATTGTCTGGGTAAAAAATTATAACTTCAATTTACTTCGAGCATTATTAATGCTTCGGAGGAGAAATTGTTGGCAAGTAAAAATACCACGGGAAGGCTATCAATAAGTGAAAAGTTTTCTTTAGAAAAATTGCTAGGGTGAAACTAGCGGCAGTGTGAGATATGCAGTAAAAAAAACCCGTAATAATGATAAATAAACGTAAATGATGCAACTTCATTTGCGCTATAGGTAAAAAATTAATTGATGAAATTTGTGCAGCAAAACTTTTTCGTAATAAGTGAGGATAAAAGTACTTTTGATCGTCGAAATTACTTCTTACATAATAGTTAGAGTTAGTTATATATAACCATTTTTATTATTTTCCAAAAAGAATAACTGCGCATTTCATTTTGCACTTAATAAGAAAGTTCTTCAGCATTTAAACGATTAATCTGAACAGATGGAAAAGGAACCCACCTACGAGCAAAACGTAAGTACTTTTGTAAGAAATATAGGTGACAAAAAACATTTACAAAGATGTATTAATGGTAGAATACTCTTTATTTGTCTATTATTCCCTTGCTTTTTCTAAAAGTAAAAAAAAAGTCAGTGCTTCTCAAACTTTCACTATTCGTGACCTAAAATTTAAACCCTAATTTTCCTCCCTCCCCTCCTTTCCTCCATACAAATAACAATGCATTGGATTCAATAATAATGTACTATGGCTAAAGTAACAATATGACTTTAATCTCTTAAGTGCTACCACCGTATTCATGCGTTTCTCTCAACTGATGCGTTAAATACCTTGGACGCATATATACGTCTTTCCGAAATAGGATCTTTTCTGTGCATTGCTATCCATAAAATTGTTCCGTAGGCTTTGGAATGTAATAAAAAAAAAACATTACAATGTTTGAGAAGGATTTATTTATTTCAGAGGATTTGCTTATTAATTCCTCCCCCCCCCACACGCAATACATCACATACGCTCGACTGCGAGGCATTGGGGAGTGAATCACATAACTTTTAATCGGCAGTTAAGGGATTATTTATAAACCGTACGAGAGAGAGAATTATCAATATAATTGTTAATTTTTGCATATAAATTTATATATTGTGTAGTACTGATATATTTAGTGTATTACATCAGTGTAAATGTCAATTTTGTTTCTTATTATGTCAGAATGTATTTGTTTGTTTACTTTCAGTGAATTAATATTTATAATTTATATTTATCTTTTTAATTTATATTTATTTTATTTTATTTTTATTCATCTGTTCTTTTTATTTTTTATTTATCTTTTTTTTTTCGGCTTTTTAATACGCTCCCGCCCTCCTCGTAGAGTTATTACGCTCCCCTAGGGAGAGCGCCTCACAGTTTGAGAACCGTTGATATAAGCTTTATTTTTTTTAGAAATGGTTCCATATGTTAAATGTGTTAAACTATTTTTTTTTCCTCAAAAAGATATGAAGTGCTATATTTTTTTTCAACTTTTCCGTCTTAGGAATTAAGTTTCTTCGAAATTTGTTTCGTTTTAAGAACATTCGAACTTTACTTTAACTATTTTTTTTCTATTTCTTATACCTATAGATTATTTTTTAACTATATAAATAAAATATGTGCATTGAAAAAAAAAACAATTTTTTTAATGAAACTCTTGTTGTATGAAGATATTAAAAGTTTTTCAATTTCTTTCTTTCTTTTTTTTTTTTTTTTTACTTATACTGTAAAAAAAAAAAAAAAAAAAACATTTCAGCTTTTTGCAAACATTCTTTTTTTCTATTTACTTCATTAATTTATATCATTATTAACAGCAGAAAGAACTTAAAAAACTCTGTATGAATAAAAATCTATGTAAAAAAAAAGTTTTTTCTCCCCATTGCAGTCTGGATAAATGTAATTCTATCGGCAATTAACTAGTTTTTCAGCCTTTTTTTTTCTTTTTTTTCTTATATCAAAGCACTGGTTTGAAATATTTGCTTCATTTCACATATACAGAAAGAAGGGGGAAAAAACTGTACAGGAAATGTTACTCTTTGTAATAATAAATCTATAGCTTCGCATAATGTTTTCTGTTATTTACTATAAGTCACTGTAATTAAAGAAATATTGCGTTTTTTAAGAAGATTGGAGCTTTTTTAAGCTTTTGAACAGGTTGAAAACATAGTTTTCAGCTTATTTTATTTTAATTATTGTTAAATCTTTGTATGAAGAGTAATTAAAAATACTTTTTTTTTGGAATGATGACTTACTAAATTAGTTTTTTTTTTTCTGGAAAGAAAAGAGAAAAATAATTCTAAAATAGTGTCTGTCCCAAGTACTTATATTCTTCATACATTCCCCTAGATATAAATAAGGATTTCATCGAAAATAATATTGTACAATAGATACATAATTAAGATAAATGATTAAAGGACAATTAAAAAAGATAATAATCTTTCCAGAATTCGACTCATGTTTGAATCTTTACAACACGTATCTTAACAAACTGGAAAATACAGCATTTTAGGGTCATTCTGTAACAAATGATGTTTCATAATAAACAATGTATGTGACTCATTAAAAAATTGGGTATTATTGTTTATTTTTTTAAAATTATTATTTTCTTTTACTTTAACAATTTAAATTTCATTTTAGTTTAAATTAAATCAAAACAATATGCAACAAATCTAACTGCATTTTATTTTGAACTTTTTCAAATAAACATTTTATATGAAAAAAAAATCAATGGACCAAGATTATGCTGTCTAAGTGCAATAAAAATTAATAAGTGTGAAGACTAAATAAAGAAAAACAAGGGAAAACATTTAGAATATAATTGAATAGTTTATTTTAAAGTTTCACATTTCCAAAGGGCGGAGGTCATTAAGGCGTTGAATGACCTCTGGTATGTATGCAAACTGTTACACGACGAGATATAAATTGAAAAGGTTCCTTGAAGAATAATTACTTACAAAATGATATTAAAATTTCTCTTTTTGCCATTAACTTTCCGATCTGGTTGTAATCGTCTTCTCATAACGTCCGAAATGTGCTTCTATGGAGTGAGATATTGTGACTAGATACCATCGCAAACGCAAGCTTTTAAGTGGCATCGACATTTCATAGAAGGCAGGGAAAGTGTCGAAGATGACAGACGCTCTGGACCTCCATAGACTTCCCGCCCCGCTGAACACACCTAAAAAATTTCTGCGGCAGTACGAAAGAACAGGCTTCAGACAATCGCAGAATCAGTTGGGATATCCTCGACCACATGTCAAAGGATACTGACTAAGGAACTTAACATGCATAGGGTGTCTCAATATATCGGTCCCCACATGTTAAATGAAGACTAATCAGCAGATGAAGTTAAAAGTTCATCGCAGGTTGAATTAAAGGTTATGGCAAAAAAGAATTCCAGAAATGTTTCGATGATCTTTACAAGCCATGGTAAAATTATGCTGTTACTCCAGGGTCTTATTTGGAAGGAGGATGTGCTTCAGCAGTTCGATTGGTAGTATTTTTTAAGCTATAGACTCAGTCTGGGAATTTTTGAATACTACAATGTATTAAGGTATCCGACTACTTGCAACAACTTTTTTGTAAAAAAACGGAGATATGGGGATTTTATGATTTTTAGATGTATTTTGTATATTTTAAGAAAAAAATGATAAAATTGAAAACAGAAAAAAAAATTAATTTCATTAAAAGGGGAAAAAACTGGTGAAAATTTACAAAAAATTACATAAACGGGGCCCGCTCTATACAAAATTTTTTTGAACAAATTCTCAATTTTTCACTTTTAATGTGTTACTTTGTTATTCACGTTTGAAATGACCTTCAAGATAATAGATATTTTAATTTTTACAAAAACGAGAGCACTCTATCTTAGTCACTATATGAAATTGCTTAAAAAAACAGTGATTATATTCACATAAAGGACTGTAAATTTTGAAACAAAACAGTGATAGATAAATCTGAAGGTCAAAACAATTCCACTGCTATACAAAACATTCACAAAAAATTTCAGCAAACTCTTTTCAAAACTTTTTGAACAATCACTGTCCCCGTTTGAGTTTTTTGAAAAAAAAACACATTTCGAGTAAAACGCATTTTAAAGTTTGACATCTTGCGTAAAGTTATGGCATCTTTTATTAAAACACTTGTAGTTTTTGTTCTAGTAAATGTAAAATAAAAAGCTTGGAATTTTTATTAAGCTAATAAGATGGTCTATAAAATAATTTCATAAAAAAAATTTGTCAATTTTTGAAAAAAATCATGATTTTAGGGTAGTCGGATACCTTAAGAATTGTAGAAACATGGAAGTCTTCTTTGGACACGGATAACAAGGCTTAATTTCAAGCACCAAGTTGTAGAAGAGAAACAAATCTCACTTTAACCAGTAATTACAAAACTAAAAACAGGATGACGATAGTGTTTTCATTTAAGAAATTAATTTCTTCAACGAAATATTATTTTTTTTTTATTCATTAGAACTGAAACTATTAAAAACTTTGGAATAATTTTACGTGCTTTATAATACGAAGGAGATTATAATCAATCGAATAAAAAAATCAAGGGCGAAGAGGGGACGGACACCCCGGGCCATGTGTATGCCACTGGCTCGTTCATTTTATTTTGAATTGGTTGATATCTTAAGCCAGTACTTCTTAAAGTTTCACTATAAATGACCAAATATTCAATCATAATTTTCATCGCTCGAGCACCACCTCTTTCATACAATATCATATATTGAATTCAACAATACTATACTTAAGGGATTATTTATATAAACCGTACAAATTATTTCGATAAGTGTTAATTTATGTATATAATTTTTTATGTTTGAGAAGCGCTTGGGGTCACTGATCATTATTCTTAAATTAGCATTGTTAAATTATTATAAAACACATTGTGAAGTTGTGATATTATTGTATCAGTGTAAATGTGTATTTTATTTTTTATTCTGTAAAACAAGTATTTTGTTTGTTTACTTTAAGTAAATTAATAATTTTTTTAAAAACCTTTTGTTTTCGACTTTTTAATATACTCGCTCCCACCCCTTGTAGAGTTATCAGCTTAAAAGCATTCGTACGCGCATTTTGAAACAATTGGGATCAAGTAATCCATGCAAAATGGATAGAAACTGTTAAGAGATTGGAAGCATTAGCTATCGTGTAAAATTAAGGAGTACAGTTAGTGAGGGCATAAACAAGATGAATGTTTCTACAACATCCCGCTCGAGTCGTTTAAGCACCTCTGTATGAAAACTCTAAAAACTTACTTTTCAGTATGGGTTTATCGATTAACTTAAGTATCAGCAGATGTTACCACCTGTAATATTGCTTTTTTTCCCTGCCACGCTCGCGAGTTGGGCAAAAAAGCCGAACTACATTAACCTGATGTCACGCTTCTGGCCAATCAATTTCCTCTGCTTAATTAAAAGACGAGGTTCTTTTTAGTCAATCGATGACGGTCATTACCCGCTGCCAATCGATTCTTTCACCCTGATTTTATCGATTAACTTTCATTCCATCGTCATCTGTCTTCATAAACAGGGTACTATGAAAAGGATATGGAATTCCATTACAGAGTTCTAACACGAAACCTATATGTAATTATGGATAACAAAAGCTGTATGAAAGGCATAATGAATAAGGAATCTAATGATGGATAAACATGTATGTGCAACTCTATTGATTGAAGCATGAATTGATGAATGCAGAGAACAAGACTTAATAAGCCCAATTTACTACGACAAAGAAGAAAACATAGAATTAAAGTAAATGCTACCAATCATGTTTTATGGTAACTTAGTGTTCTCATTAGCATATAAAATAGTCAGGCAAATCGAATAAAAATGGCGTGGGTGGCACGAAACCTCACCAAGGAGATTTATTTATTACTAAGTAGCAATAGTTAATTTTTACAGTTATTTAAATAAGAATATATTAGGCACTGATGCAGACAGCTATATAAATTGAGAAATAATTGATGGTTTCACATCGTGAAATAATATAATGAAAATTTAAAGAAACTCTTCTGCACTGAAAGAAATTAGTTCCTTCAAATTATTCAAATTTATTTAGTTCGTAAATATTTTGTTTTGATTATGTGTCTAAAGAAAAACACAAAGTTGATGATTTTATAATTCACCTCGTGATTCTGAACAACAGTTGAGAAACCAAAATGATTTTTGTCCTGTTGATTCCCTCCTTACAACCATTTCTCCTCATCATCAAACATACAGCAAACTTTAAATGAAATATTTTTAAATGTATAATACTATCTGATTAAATATTCCAAATCCACAAAGCATAGATTCCATACCAAGCACTCTATGGTCATTTGGATGACTATCTAGTTTTAACACAGGATTCTTATTATACCTGCAATAGCATAGTATTTTTCTGTCTCTTTGCTATCCACTTTTACTTATAAATTAAGTATTTTTGAAATTATTACAGAATTCGGTCATTTATTGAATTTGAAATTAGGTGTGAATTGATTTCCCAATGTAACAATACAATCAAAATTTACATCGATAGCTGGTTTCTGGTATGCGGAACACATAGCCCGTCAGGGCTTTTATCTCCTATATGGTGGATTAGATATGCAGAATTTACTATTACTTGCACATTTTTAAAAAAAGATTTAAGAGATTTAATTTTAAGATACATAAAAATAAATAGAAGTTTACAGAAAAGTTGAGAATAATTTACCTGTGCTATTAAAAAAATAAATTAAAAAACAGCTTCTTTCAAAGCTAATAAAAGCATTACGTTACTGCAACTAGAAAAAATATTTTAGAATTTACTTGCAACTCCTTCGGCCAATGAGAGCCTCAGGAGGTCTGACTGTCTGACCAATGAAGTAGCAGCTATTCATGGTATGTTGTGTGAGTGAGAAATCCTGTGGATCTTGCTCCTTTCCCGCGAGAAGGAGCTCTGTGATTGGTTGTTGTGATAATGAGATGACTTAGGTCTCAGGAGGGGTACCATCGCCGGGATCCACATGATATGGCAACTTCCAAAGCCATATACATTAGGAAACAGTAGTTCATTTCCTCAATAACAAATTTAATTAAAAACACACGATTTTATATTCTTATACTCTACGATTAATTAATTTTTCTCATTTCTTCAGCCATTGAATAGATTGATGAGGAAACATGTTGCTATTTTAAAATTAAATTAATTTGACAATCACAAACACAAAGGGACGACAGGAACAAAAACACGCTCTCAAGTAGTACAAAAAACAAAAGCGTTCCTCTCGTTCCAGAGAACTCATTTATTTATAATCATGGTCAACAAGATGTATTAAAATCATATGATTTCTCCGGTAAAGGCTTTTCTGGTTGGTCTGTAAACGTGCGTGATGCAAGATGGTATTATTGTCCGGATGGAAAAACTTTTGTTTATTTTTTCGAGAGATATGGCCTTGGTTAGTTCCCGTTTGGCGGGTTAACTAAAAATTATTAAGCATATGATGTCTTGGGAGGCTCAAAACCATTATGAACTAACGTCCCTCAAGAGAAAATTTAATTTTAAAAAACTACGGAAATTCTTTGATTTGTAATTTTTTTTTGACACAGTTCAACCCTGATTGATTTCAGCAGCATAAAATTTTACAAATTCTAAAACACACAAAAAAGCTGCTTACAAACAAGTAATATATATATATATATAAATCTAAGTCAATTCTTACTTAGGTCAACAAAGATAAATTTTATTTTATTTACTTTTTATTATAAATAGTTACAATTAATATAAATATGTATATACATATGACGGAATCACACTATTAAGTGGTAAAATAGAAAGTGATTTTCCTTTCCATATAGAGTGTTGGACTATTATTTTTTTTGTTACTATTTATTTATTAATTAAATTTAATTATTCCAATTAACAGAATTGTGAAAAAGAAATCCTATTATCAGAAATTAGGCCATCCCTGGTGAGATTTGAACCCACAGTCTTTAGATTAAAAGTTCATCGCGCAACCCGCTGCACTACAGGGACGCAATGAGCGAAATTCCTTTTTATATAGGGTGTTGGACTATTATTTTTGTTTGTTTTTATTTATTCTTTAATGAATGAATTAATGTTTGAAAAAAAAACTGTATTTAAACTTAAGTGGATTAATAAGAAGTATTTTATTAACGATTGAAAATTTGAACAAGATATATAGGGAGAGTTTGAAATAATATTAGAAATAAAAAAAAAAAAAAAAACAAAGGATTTTTTTTTTTTTTTTGACACAGTTTAACCCCGATTGATTTCAGCGCCATTAAATTTCAAAAATTGTAAAACAAAGCTCTTTAAAAAAGAAATTGAAAAAGTCAGATCCTGCAATTTTGATCAAATTATAAGAATCTTTGATGGCAAAACGATACTGTTACTCTGCTTCAGTAAATCGGAAAGCATTCTCTTCACTCTACATGTAAACATTCCTTGCAAAAAAAGTCGCCATTGAAAACGCCAAGGAATCAAATATACCCATCACGTTCACGATGTCTTTTAGCTGCTGCGATCAGGGAGCCCCATCGTCATATTTTCCGCTACATTACCCACTCCTGCGCACAAATAATGTTGCGTCGGCTCCCATTTGTACGTTTGGCCGACGATTTGGAAAAAAAAACATGTTCGGCCACCCTCCCCCTCCTCCTGACGTTTTGATCGTGCGAGTCGAACATATGCATTTAGGAATGCTATCGCCAATTGCAGAACATCACGCTTCACATAGCTGTATTTTTTCGTTCTTGCTATGAAAGCTTTTATTTTTATCTCTTATTCTTTTGCTTAGAAGAGTTTTTTCTTTTCCTTCTCTGTGTTATTTACTAATCGTGATGTTCCTGAATTCTGGCGATGATGTTTTTGGTCTTCCAATTGACTGGAAGTGGTGAAATTACGTTCTGTGCGCTTATATGCTCAGTGTCTTGCAATGGGAGGCGTGTGGGGAACACATTTTCTTCCTTTTTGAAAAGAAACAAAGCTTGTATTTGTTATTTTCTATAGCATCAATACCAAATTAAAGGAGAACAATAATAAATTACGATGAAACTTTGAATTTTAAACATTATCGAATACTATAATATGACGCTAAAGTATATAAACGTCTCATGCGTTTATAAACGTCTCCCTCAGCCAAAACGTTAATTTCCTCGGACGAATATATACGTCTTTAAGAAATACGAATTTTTCTGTGCACTGCTATCCATGAAATTATTCTAAAGGCTTTGGAATCCTTGACAGGGTTTGCGAAGGATTTATTTATTTCAGAAGATTTGCTTTTTTTTCGCCCCCCCCCCAATACATCACATACTCTGGTCTCCATGGAAAACGGTACCATTGGCGAGCAAATTGCCTAACTTTTAATCAGAAGTTAAGAGATTAATTATTAACACTACAAATTATTAAGATAAATGTAAATTTTTGTATATAATTTTATATATGACAAGCCCATGGGATCATTAGTAAACATTAAACTTGTTCGTAACATTTTATTGTTGAACAAATTATAAAATACATCATGCAGTACTGATACATTTATGTACATTATATCAGTGTAAATGTGTATTTTAATTTTTATTGTCAGAATATTTCTGTTTGTTTATTTTCTGTAAATTAATAGCTTTTTAAGTAATCTTTTGGATTCGACTTTTCAATATGGTCGCGACCCCCTTTTAGAGTAATCATGCCCCCTTAGTGAGGCGCACCCCACAATTTGAGAAAAGCTATTATAAGAGCACATGATCTCAAATACCAATCTAACTCTGTCTAGAATGTAAATCGTATACTTGTCAATAGATTTTGAGCAATAATGCTGATAGTAATCAATTGAACGGCCTGCCGGATTCTTTCAACTTGAGCTACCATGATTCGAGTATATATATCTTCTCTAACTAACATCTTAGTTTCTATGTGGCAATAATCACCCTCACAAAATACCCTCTTTACGACTTTAAATAGTAACCCTCATTAACAGAAATCACAATTCCTTTACAGAAAAAGGTTTTATAAACATAAAATGTCAGTAAAGATATTTTCCCAAGAGGATTAGTAGAATCTCGAACAGAACCAGCTATAATTAGAGGAATGCTCATTCTGAGCAGACGCCTCTAATATCTCGCATGGCAGTATTTCACGAACCAGAACTACAACTCGTGCCTTAATTCGGAATCAAACACTATTTTCGATAAAATAATTAACTTTTTCATTACCTCATAATGTAATGCAATTAGCAAAAATAAAGTAATCAATTTCTAGTTTGGTTGTAATTTTTCAATTATTTTCTTATGTAAATTTTTACAGCATAACATTAAATTCAACCAAATCCAGCTTGTCGAACCAGGCTTTGAAGAAGTTTATCAAGTGCGAAGGTACTTACGTACTATCGCAACCCTATTGCCGACACTAAATAAAACCAGATGATACTTTAGAAACGGAATATTCAGACGGGAATATGCAGCGGGTAGTCTCGACAAATACTTAGTGAAAAATTATAAGTAACTAAAAATAAATAATAAACAATAAAAGAAATAGAATAGCTTATTTTTTATTTTTTAATTTTACTTTATTATTATTACTAATCTTATATTATATTTATAATTTATTATGTAATAATAATATATTATTATTAATTTTATTACTTAAGAATTTGGTAAATCCTAGATTCGAATTTTAGTGTTCGACAAATATCAACGAGTGGCTAGGCTTACAATGTTTGCAAGGGAGAGAAATATGAAAGGAAGCACCAGGTTGCTGATTGAACACCTACGACATGTGCGAAATCGGGGTTGCCAATTTGGCGAGTTATCTTGGCATCTCACACGTTTGACATATCGTCCAAAATTCACATTTTTTCGGAGAATACAACCGGAAATAACATTTGACCTTTGAAATTATTCGAATTATGATCTTATTAAGGCTGAGTCGAGAATGAGACGAGACCTTGGGCCTGGGCACAGTTGGCCCATACCTTAAGACTCCTCCGATCCCAATGTCTTCCCGACAAAGCCATTCACAGATGTGATCCAGCCTTAACAGTGACCTCAGCAGCGCTGTACCTTAGCAGCACCATAGAAATATGATTGTTGACTCTTTAGACAGTAGATTAGGTAAGTCAAGAAATAAGTTAATATATAGTTTTAAACTATTCTTTGGAAACATTAACATTGAAGACTTTGCACTTATCTGCATACTAAAAGCATTATTTTACTCAAGCACGGAAAAGCATGGGACGGTTATAGGTAAGTAAACAAGTAAGAATCTTTATTTTGAAATAAATCGAATAATTAAGTTGACATGGCTAATTACCTTAATGATGATTGGAGAGTTTAAAAATGCATTAAGAGGGTGCTTGTTGTTTTAAGAGAACATTAATTAGATTCGGAATAGTAAGTCTTCTCTCTATGGATAATAGTGTTTAACTTCCGAGGTAACTTTGGGTTAATTAGCAACCCTATTGAGTTAGTTAATGGGGTTCTTGTATATTGAAGTTTGCAACAGAGTTAATTGAATGCAGAGTTTAAGTAAACGCATTCAAAAATCATTTTATTCTGCGTAAAAGCTTCAAACTGTGGCTTAGGAAAATATTCTTTTGGAACGTAGGGATGTAATCATTAGTTTACTTTAAGACTCCTTCCAAGTTCCCTTATAACAGAGAAAATGATGTGCTCACTTTAGTTCTTTGCACACATTTGCGTAAAATCGATTACAACAATGTTCTCGTTGTGTTGTTTTTGATGTCAACTTATCTCTACGGTGTTAGAGGCCCATGAATTTCATGGTGGAAAGGGAAAGAGTGAGAGTTATATTAACGTCACACTTTTAAGTGGCATAAGGACAATTGGTGACAGATCTCGTCCAAGGTCAAGTCACAAGAACAACACTTGAGATGGCAACTCCCTCTACTAACTTACTTCCCCAACACACCCAAGGGAGGAAGTTTGAGCCTTGAAAATTTAATGCAGTGTCTCTCTCTACACGGCGGGTCTTCAGCGACTTAGGCAAGAACTCATGACACGCCAGCCACGAGTTCGTTTCCTTGGCCTCTAGGTTACCGTGGTCACATTAAATGAAATGTTTGGACAATTATTAAAATTAGTTTGACAATTAAAAAAATCAAACAGGAATTTTTAATTATATGATCTTATCTTACACTTTCTCAATAGAAATAAACAGATTGAAATGTCTGATGTACTTTCAATCCAGAATATTTTATTCATTGTATTTGTCTGAGTTTGATATTTTTTAAACTACTTTTTCAATTCCTATACTATTAGTTCTCTCTCTCTCTCTCTCTATATATATATATATCTTGTTCAAATTTTCAATCCTTAATAAAACAGTTTTTATTCATCCACTAAAGTACAGATAAATTTCTTTAAATTTGTAGTGGAGGACACTTGATGTGTAAGTACAAATTTTTTTAAAAATATTAATTGGTTAATTAATTTTATTTTTTAATTTTAAATTTAATCTGCATTATTTCTGACGTAGTTATAACTAACTACATGCAGCAGATGGCTCCAGTAAATTTTTCTGACGAATTATTTCTTGGCTTCAAATGCATTTTCTTAAACTTGTAGTGGATGACACTTGGTGTTAATGCATTTCTTTCAAATATTAATTCATTAATTAAATTTAATAAACGAAATAAAATTTCTTTGTTGACTTAAGTAGGAGAGAATTGACTTAAAAAAATAATTGTAATACTTGTTTATATTTTTCATTTAATATGTTCCCATTAATTACAATTTTTGTAAATTTCACATACAAACAAAGAACGTGTCCTGTTTTTTAAGAAAATAAAATGTCATACTATTTACATTACCTGTTTTATTTCTATATTCGCACTCCTTAGTTCTGTATAGATGTAAATTTGTATTGTATTTATTGTATTAAGACACTAATATTATTTAGCGAAAAAACCAAAATCTATACCCTAGTGTTTGCAGAATTTTTGCTTAGTTTTTATGTGTAGAATATATTTCTTTGAGATAACTCAAAAAAAAAAAAAAAACATGAAATGAAAAACAAATTGTTCTCAGATTTCATTTCATACAAACGAAAGCTAGAAAAAAAATACATAAAAAGTTTCGAAAGGGAAGAAAAAAAATGGAAATGGGGAAAAAAAGTAAAGAAAACGCGCAACTGACTCTGCTTATTCAATTATTCGCGATATCAATCTATGCCTCCCAAAAACAAATGCCATTATTTTTCAAATATAACTTCATTTATCCTTCTTGCTAGATATTGGAAGGGCGCCATTTTGAAAACAAGGGAAAGCTGTTTGTTTTCGAAGCCATATTTCGGCGTATTTTTAAAACTGCCTTAGATATATGCTTGTGTGTTTGTGTCAGATTTGTGTAATTAATCAAAAATGTGAAATTTGTAGAGAAAAAAAAGTATATCGTACTGTAAGTAATGTATCGTTTGACGTAGAGGAAAAATTTATTGTATTATGTTTCGGGTTACGGAAAAACAAGAAAACATGTTTTGCTTGGAATGATTTTATCGATGAGAAAAATGCGGTACCGCATTTTTTCTTTGAGAAAAAAGCGGCACATTTCTGACTTAATAAAATAAAATGCTCGTTTCTTATGAGAACGTACAAATGTTAGCATTTTGAAGTGTAATGTATTATATAGTATCCTTCTATAATACTGGGTGTCCGAAAGGTATGATTTAATTTTTGAATTTTAATTACAAATAAACTACCAGAGATAGTCACTTATATGATTTTTTTGTTTTACCTAAGGAAAACACCAGTTTTTTTAACAATGTTTTATTTCACGATTTAATGTGTACACCATTAGTCGTCGTCTGTACAAGCAACATCAGCTATTGTGACCAGATTTTGTTTCCACCATTACGCTTTCTATTGTCATAAATTCTTCCATGCCCCTTATAAATTGCGGACTACCTGGGGGGAATCTGTGCCCCACGTGACTGCTCCCGAGATAACAGAGCTCTTTCTGGTCAACTTGTTCCAATGCCTTCTCAGGACGGCCCAGGTGGCGAGTAACTTGCCGAGCGGTCCATCCATCCGGTTTATATCATCCCTATTATTCTTCCTTCCCCCCTCCACTGAAATTCTGACGGCAGCTCATACTGTCTCCGATAGCAGCAAAATGACAAATGTAGTAAAACAAACATTAATTACAGCATATTAACTACAAAAAATTAAATACAGTCAAGCATTGCGAGCGTGGGTATCAAACACGTGGGTATTCGGGCCGTATATGACCCCAAATCTCATATCTGGCTGAATACTGATATGGAGCTATCATGCTTTGTAGTTCTGCATTCTTATTGGCTGAGCCAATCTCTCATGAAAGTTCATTCTTGGAGGTAGCAGTTTGGTGCATGATGGAGAGCTGAGTGATTGCTATCTCATTGGTCCATGACAAGTGAAGACTATCATTGGCTGATCCTGGGGGCTACAAAATTACTATATATGGAAATGGGAGGGACTTGTCCATTAGTGTGATAGTCAATAGGAAAAAAAATAAGAGGAAATAAAATTTAGTAACTATGGAATAAAATAATGCACTGGAACTTAATATTAAGGTGGATTACATATATAAGAATCAAAAAAAAATTCTTCTTGGTCTTTTAGATCTGATATCAGCACTGTCATTAAAAAATTTAACATATTAATATTGTTGGTAAGCGGAAGAGAATTAAAAATGTTATTAGTATTTCTTGGATACGGTATTTGAAACTTTTAATTTTAAGAGCCTTTCAGATGTCAATACACACAAACAGGCTCTTATCTGTTTTATAATCCCAGAAGAACGCCCTCTGGAAGCATTACGCAATGTGCAATCACGTTGCATTTCTAATCATTTACATATCTGTCTGACATGTACCGTGATGCCCAGTTTCGTAACAATCCTACTCTTACTTATTGGCGCACATATTGTTATAGAAATGAGTGTATATAGTAAACTAATTAATTTTGTTATTTTAAATATTTGGAAAGTGTAAATAAACGTGGTTTATGCGTCAGAAAATTTGTTGAGCAACGATGATCTCTGTCATGCTCAAAGTTTGAGGCTTGCTTGGGGGTATAAAAAAGGGTGTTTGAGTAGCCAACAGGATTCAGAGGCACTCACAATATTAATTGTATGAGTGTTTATTAGCACTACATTAAAAGCAACAGCACATCTGTTTGATGACTCATTGACTGTGGAAAAAAATTTCACCAATTACGATGGCAAGGTCTTGGATGTCTGTGAAACTGCAACGCAATTAATATCTGCTGGCTAAACTCCTGCAAAAGTTGTTTTCTTCATCACCTCCCAAGCTGCAATTTTAGTCTTAAAAAGTAATTTACCAACTGGCTGTCTTGACACAATTCAGTGTCGAGCTGTAATTGCGGAGTTAATTTCCTATTGCTGGACTGTGGCCTTGCTACGGGTCCCAAGTAATGCTGGGATCCCCGGCAATGAGAGAACCAACCAAAAATCTAAGCAGGGAGCCAAGTCATCTTAACCGGAGGTCCCCTTGACCCTCAGAAGAGCAAAGAGCATTATATCCACATACATTGACAAAAGTATTACCGTGATCCAGAATCCCAAGAGACTTGGATACCATGGGAAACCCTAGCACTGTGGATCCTATTCCGAGACACCTGGAGAGAGCCGAGGCTGTTGCTCACTTTCACCTAATCACCGGACATGACTTTTTGGGAGTATACCTGTACTGGCTTCACCTGTCTGATGACAATGCCTGACCGCTCTGCAGCTCTGCCAGAATGGATGGAGACCACCTTCTTCAATGCACTGCACTCGATACCCGACTGACGACGTCGTCAATCGGTACTGGGAGGTTCGATGTCAAATGGTCAAGAATCCAAGCACGGACATTGGATAAATAGATAAATAATTATACAACAAGAGGGTTAAAGGTGATGGATCGCGTAGTTTTTAACATTGGTCAAGAGACGAGCACGACCTCTGAGTTTGCATCTTCCTCTCCAAACTACCACACAATGTCAATGAAAGGGCATTGAGCCACGGTAGATTTAATGGGCATCAGCCTCTCTATATGACGTGTCTTCAGCAGCACAAGGGCTCGAACTCATAACACTCCAACCCAGAGCTCGTTAATATGAGGCACACGCAAGAAGTTAATTAAATACATTTTATGCTTAATCAATTAAAATGAAGTTAATTTTAATTACTAAAGGGTGGTTCAGTTGAGAAAATAAATATTGTATGTTCGTATGTGCAGATGCCAGAGATTGTAATGGTCACTATAGACTAGTGGTCAAGGTCATGGTCTCGTCACTGACGTGTCATGACTTCGAGACTAGTGCCTCTGAAGTCCAACCGTGTAGAAGGGGCTGCTCACTTTAAATCTGTCGAGGCTCAAACGTCCTCTTGGTGGTGTGGATGCTAGGAGAGGGGGAGTGTGCAAGCTCATGTGTCGCGTCTCCGTCACTTAATGTTGCCTCGAAGTTTCGATGTTCGTCATCAACAGTTGTCGGGAGGATTTATAGAGTGACGTTATAATATAACTCTGACTCTCTCCAAAGATTTTATATGATATTATTCAGTACCTCAGCGTTTCTCAAACTATTAGGTGCACCCCCCTAAAAGTGGCGTGATAACCCTACTTCAGGGTGAGAGCATATCGAAAAGTCAAAAATAAAAGATTATTTAAAAATATTATTAATTTACTGAAATGAAACAAAAAATAAAAAAATGAAATTCAAATTGACATTGATATAATACACTTATAAATATATCAGTACTGCACAATGTCTTTGATAATTAATTTAACAATACTAAGTTAAGAGCAACTTTAATGATTACTAGTGACTCCATGGACTTGTCATATATAAGATTATATACAAAATTTAATACTGTTCTTGATAATTTGTATGGTTTATAATTAAAGTCGTATTATAGCTTTAGCGTTAATACAGCGTTATTATTTAATTCAATACATTGTTATCGTATGGGGTGGGTGGGCACGATGAAGATTATAATTGAAAATTGGATCGCAAATATTGAAAGTTTGAAAAGCACTGCAGTACATAAATTATTTTTCTTTTGTGCAATTTTAATAAGAAAATAGTTTAAAAGGCGCTTTAACTTGTTTTCGATAACATCATGAAAACGAAATATTTTATTTGATACATGTTATGAGCATGATCTTTAAATAGCCATGCTGCATACGAGATAATATTTTGATTCCGCTTTTTATCCTTTTCATACAAAGTATTCAAAGAAATTTGACGTTATTATTTTATTATTATTTTTTTAATATTTTGTGTGAGCGTCGTGATATTTGTGCAAATGCAATTTCAGGAACAATGAAAGCGATAAAAATATATCATTTGTGATGTCTGAGGCATTTCTTGTCTCGAGAGATAATCGCCGAGAACAGTTTCTTCTTTTATGCTTCACTGCAATAAATCCGCAATATTAATGAAGCGTCAGGAGTTTGCAAGCATGCACATCGCTCATACGCTTATGAAATATTTTCTGCGCCTGGAGATTAACAGTTTAGTAGAACCAACTTTATTATGCATCGTTGCATATAAATCTATGGTGTTTATTGAATGCCTGCGATGTTCACCACTATGGGACCTTAATGTGTAGGTTTATGCGAAAGGGGCGAGTCTATTTTGTAAGAGTGAGGGATTAAATACATGAATAAAAATATTAAAAATGCCTTTATAAATCAATTTTTACTTAGGGTTACAGTAAAATTTAATGTTTCTGTGATCTAATTTTTTTTTCTAAGACACAAATTTACTTAACATAAATTTCGGCGTATTTCGCGCGTACTTTAACACAAGAACCAAGTAATATAGGAGAGATACTTACAACTCCTTAGGGCATGGGTGGCAAACCTTTCTTGATCAACGCGCCATTTTTTTCTAAAGAAATATTTAAGGAGGTATAGACGTGCCGTCAAATAATTTTGACTTTTGATTATTGAGAAAATATAACAAAACTAAATACTAACAACTCAAAAATCTTTATTTACTACCAAAAATTACATTTTGTATTTTATAGTAGTAAATGTTTTAGCTATACGTTTCTTTCAAATTAAAGTAACGTTAGTGTGTGTGCTGTTGCAGAGATTAGAGATGACAAATAACATTAGAACTGTAAGATGTTACTTTTAGCAGAATGCATGCTGAATTGGAGTTATCCTCTAAAACTATTTCTAAGCGAGTCTTTAATGTTATTCATCTCTGAAAATAATAACACACAGCCGTAGGTAGATGAAAATATCGTTAAAATAGCATAGACCAAGCTTCTTCAAAGTGTTAAATGTGTCTGAAATGGAATTCTATGTTCCCAGAATTTCATTACTAGCATTTTTACTTATATTGCTTGCTAATATTTCTGTTCCAATAGATTCTAACTTTCTTCTATTTTCAACAAATTTTTGAGTCCATATTTAACTAGGCTGGAAATAAATCAGTTTCACTTCAAAATTTTCAATTTCCAAACAATTGAATTTGGACAACTTTAGTTTATTAAATGAAGTCACATCAGGGTACATAAAAAACTAAAGCATTTCCGATAATTCCTTGAACTGAGAAAATCTCGCTGAAATCTGCGACCGATCACTCGTGTTTTTTGTAATACTTCATATTGAACTTTGTTATTTTGAATTAAAATGCAAACCGTTTTGATCAGTGGCGTGCCCAAAATATTGTGTCACGTGCCATCAATGGCACGCGTGCCATTGATTCGCAATCCCTGCTCTAGTGAAAGGTTTTTAAAAAAATCTATGAATTTGAATTAATTTTACGGGATTTATAATTATAGTTCTCCTTACAAGTGTTGAGAAGTTATAACACACAAGTAATAAAAAAAAATTAAGTCAATTCCTGTTCAGGTCAACAAAGAAAATTTTTTATATTTTAGTTGCTTTTTTATTATATAGTTACAACTAATATAAATATGTATATACATATAACGAAATAACAATACTAAGTCACCAAATAGAAAGCGAGTTTCCTTTCAATTTTTCATTTTCCTTTCTATATAGGATGTTGGACTATTTTTTTTTGTTCCTATTTATTCATTAATAAATTTAATTATTCTAATAAAATAGTAAAGCAAAAAAGGAATCACATTCTCAGGAATTAGGACATCCCAGGTGGGATTCGAACCCACGACCTTTGGTTTAGGAGTCGACCGGACTATCCATTGTGCTCCAGGGACTCGCTGATCCCTTTTCCTTTCTATATATGTTGTTGGACTATTATTTTTATTTTTTACTATCTATTCATTTTTTACTTTAATTAATGAATCAATTTTTAAAATGGAACATCAAGTGTGTCATCCACTACCAGTTATAAAAATATATTTGAACTTGAATGGATAGATAGAAAGTATTTTATTAGCGATTGAAAATTTGAACAAGATAAATATTTATACATATATGAATAAGTAAATAAATATATGCATATAGGGAGAGAGTGAACTAGTAGTAGGAATTGAATAATGTCGAAAATTACTGGATCGCTTCAAAGATAAATAAAGAGAGGAGCATTAAAAAAACCCCATTGTTCTAGACCTCGGCATAGATCGGAATATTGTTTGTTAAAAAAAAGTGATATACCTAATGAATTTAAAGGGTTGTAGTTCTAGAAGTATACACATTTTTTTCCCTAAAACTCTGGGATAATACCTCGAATAAATGACTTCAAAATATATAATATCATTGCCCACGTATATTTAAGGTTCCTCCGTAAAAAAGGGATAAGAATTATACAGTAAATATACCTAAATCTTGAAAAATGTAGCTTGAAAGTATGGGTACACGTTACACGCCGGATTTTATAGTAATAATTTGAAGAAATAATCTCGCTTTTATTGCGTTAGTAAAGTGGCACATTATAGATCTGAAATTATTATAAGGTGTTAAACCTTTTTAGGGCCATTTGGTCCAGTAAAGATACTTTAAAATATATTTGAAATTGAGATAGATTTGTAAGAACAGATTCATTTAGCTTTCAATCTAACATCAATTTGATTTTTAAGATCATTTCTTTGTAAGTTTTGTATGTTTTTCATCACCCACTGAAAGCTGTTTAAATTTTTTGTATTGCATTTCTGTTTATATTGTATTGCATAATATGTATAAAAAATAATTTTCAAATACTAAAATCTACAAAGGCAGTTACAAATAAGATATATTTTTACTCGAAAATTTGAGAATTTGTATGTATTACTTTCCATAAAATTTCAAAAAACACCATACAGTGAGACATTTCAAGAAGCTTTGAAAACGTAATTTCTTTTTTTCTTATGTGATTTAGAAGAACACAAACAGAGCACAACGTCTGGATGTTTTTTTTTTTTTTTTTTTTTTTTTTTTTTTTTT
>BMAV01007967.1:129928-146205 GCA_019973955.1 Trichonephila inaurata madagascariensis
AAATCTCGTATTAGTTTTTGTGCTATCCCAGTGTTTCTCAAACTGTGCTGCGCACCCTCTAGGGGAGTGTGAAAACACTACAAGAGGGCGCTAGTATATCGAAAAGTCGAAAACAGGATTATTTAAAAAAAATTTATTGTCTTGATAGGAAGAAAAATAAAACCGGAAATAATAAAATTAAAATACATATTTACACTCTAATATAATACACTTATAAATGTATCAGTACCGCACAGTGTGTTTCGCAATTAATTTAACAGTACTAAGTTAAGAACAAGTTTAATAATTACCATTGACCGTATGGGATGTCATAAAATTATATGCAAAATTTTATACTTATCTTGATAATTTGTGTGGTATATAATTAAATTCGTATTGTAACTTAACGTCAAAGTATACAATTATTGAATTCAATACACTGTTATTGTATAGAGGGAGACGCGACGAAAATTATAATTGAAAAAATTGGGTCGTAAGTATAGGAAATGGATGTGTAGTTGAATGTAAATAAAAGAAGTTACAGATCAGGAAATATCACTAGTTAGAACAGTTAGAATATCCATCATCATTGGATCTAGGATAGAACTTAGTTTTTTTAATTATTCTAAAATTTTAACACATAAAATTCTTTCCATTAAAACAATTAATAATAAAAACCATCTAGGCAAAAATTATCTTAAAAATGTGCTAGAACAGTAGAAAACATATAAAATATTCGAGAATAGAAAACATATCAAATTTTAAACTTTTTCCTCCTTTTTTTTGTACAAATGTTTAAAAGAACAATTGTTGAATTTTAAATTAGAAATCAAAAGTCCTCGGGCATTTCAACCTTCGTTCATTTAAATTTCATTAACCCAACATATTTTAAATTACTTTTAAAAGAGATAAATGCTTTGTTAGAACCTCCTTAAATCTGATTTTGTAAAAAAGAAACTGGCATTTTTTCGATTCATTTTTGAGCAATTCCAATAGATTTTCAAATTCTCTTTGTACTTCTTCCTCTTATTTTTACTTCTTAAATTCAATAAATTTACAGCAAAGAGAGAAATATTTTCATGGTGTTCTTGGAAGTTTTTATTCTTTTGTAGCTGTTTTATTTATTTTATTCAAGAAATTCTGTGTATGTTTTCCTAGTTCTATGTTTTTATTTTTTTCTGCGTTAAACATTGTAAATTCAAAAATTACAGCATGATCCATTTAAATCAGCGAACAAAGTAGACATAAAAATTTTATTCATATTATTTTTGAAAGAGTTTTTGTTCATTTTTGTCTTATACATTTTTATGCATTATTAAGAAACATTTTTCTTACTTTTTTTTACTAACTTTAAATATATTTTCGCACAATTTTCTTGGAAGAATATTTCGTCCTTTTCTTTTATTTACTTCGTATTCTATGTATTTAAAGCTGTTAAGTACAAAATATAATTATATCACTACCAAAATAACATAGTTTATTTCATTTTTTTACATCCATTATAAGTATGCTATAATATGTTGCTGAATCATATCCCTTTGTAGGTTTATCAAAGAAAATCAATAAAATACCTTTCCGTTAACGTATTTTTTGTCCCGAATGAGATAAAAAATATAGTAAATTTTTAAAAAAATCAGGGATTTCAAAACACATACTTTTCTTGTAAAATACCCTAAATTATGTGTATAGAATCATTAACTTTTAAATATCCGTTATAGAAAAAATGTACTTATTCAGTTTCTTAATAGTTTTGTTTCCACGATAACAAAACAAAAAATTTTTAATTAAAATATTGATGATTCATAACAATGAGATTTTTTCTCCCCAAAATTTGCTGATAATCTTTCGCACCTGCAGGAATGCGGAAATTTTGCTTCCAAAGTGTGTATCATCATACAAAGTAAAAAGTAAAGTAGATTTTAACAAGAGACATTTCGTAATTTTTCTTTTATTTAAACTGTCATTCTTAATCTTTTCAGTTAATTATTTAAGGGTACCAGGACATGCTCAAAAGAGTAAAATTGCAAAAAGACTCTTTGCTAATGGGACATATATCTTAAAAAAATTCCAATAGAACTTAGATTTTTTTTGTGATCTTAATAAAGATATTTAAATCATTCTGTAGAATTGCAAAAATGTTTTTTAGCTATTTTTTTGTTTTGTATAGTTTAAGTTTGACATAATTTTTGGAGATGTCACAATACATGCTTATATGTAGGTACAATTTTTTTAAGAAAGTATCCCTTAAATACGTAAAATATTTTTGCACATATAAAATCAATACACAAAATATAGTGAACCTATTTTTTATAGTAAAATATTAAGATAGTTTGTTTAAAAAAAATTTTTAACTTCGTAATTTTGAAAATGTTGAATTTTTCTTCAAAAAACAAGTTCACTTTATGCATAGGTATCCTGTATTGAATTATAAAAAAATTTGGAGCTCTATAGTGCAACAGTTTTCTTTAAAGTGTACCTAAAAACAAAAAACTATTCTTTGGAGAAAAAGTAAAAAACTAAACGTTTGTTTTTATTTTTATCAATTACTTTTTAATATTTTAAGGTTATTTTATCAACGAACAAGTCCGTGTAAAAGGTATATAGATTCAGAAAAGTATACACCATTTTTTAATACTAAAATTGAGAAATCGATATTTTAAATGCGTATAACGTCCTGGTTTTCTTAAGCGTGAATATTAGTTTCTCATAGAAAATAAGAGAACTTCAACTTAAATATGCACTACTTTAAATATTATTAGGAGAAATTAAACATTTTAACTATACTAAAAACAAGTAAAATAAAAAAAAATCATTTTTTATGTCAATTCCTATTTAGATCAACAACGAAAAACTTTATTTTAGCTACTTTTTATTAAATAATTACAATTAATATAAATATGTATTTACACATGACAGAATCACAACATTCAGTTGTAATTGGTTTTTATTAATTATCATAAAATGATCGTATTGTCATCCAAAACAATCGTGTACATAAAATTTCAGTTCAACTGAATGCTTTAAAACGTGAGAAAAACTCCTTTCTAAGTTTTGACACAAGTCGCCAAAATAGTCGCTAAGTCGCCAAAAATTATGCCAACGTAGCTGTATTTGTAATTCTTTAAATAATTAGTTTTAATCAATTAATTTTTATTAATTATAATTAAATTATACTGTATTGTCATCCAAAATAATCATGTATATAACATTTCAGCTCAATAGAGCGCTGTAAAATGTATTTTATTAACGACTGAAAATTCCACCGAGATAAATAAATAAATAAATATATAGAGCGTGTGAGCTCTCTAATAGCAGAAATTGAAAAAAGCCACTCAATTGTTATCCGAATTTCTATTACCGTAAAATCCGGCGTATAACGCGCACCCATACTTTCAAGCTTCATTTTTTAATTTTCAGGTATGTTCGCCGTATAACGTGCACCCCGCTTTTTAGGCAGGAATCTAAAATTTTAGTATACAGCGTTCTTATGTTCTGAAGTCATTTATTCGAGATATTACGTCAGACTTTTGAAATAATAGTATATTTCTAGAACTTGAACTCTTTTAATTCATAAGGTATATCATTTATTTTAAATAAACAGTATTTCGATATGCGTAAAAGTAAAAAATTTTCTCTGCACATCTCTTTAGTTATTTTTAAAGCTGTGGTTTTTATACCCGGCGTATAACGCGCACCCTTATATTTCGATCTCATTTTTTGTGTTCAAAGTGCGCGTTATACGCCGGATTTTACGGTGATTAACATTTCCCGACTTTAAAATATTTGTCATCTTTTCTTTTTAAAAAAGGAAACAAAATAGGTAAAATTGTGTTACTTAAAAATGTTTGGATATAGATTTTTATTCATGTAGTACTTCGAACAGTGCCGGTTTATCCATTGGGCGCTTTGGGGACTTAACCAGATTTTGTTTTTATAAAATTCGATCCTACAGTACCAAGGAGGCCAGCAGATCTTCTGCGCCCAGGGCCCAAAATGAGCTTAAACCGGCATTGACTTCGAAGCTGCATGAGAGCTACTAGCGACGGAACCCATAATTTTGACCGTTGGTCAAGTGAGCTGTCATCGTACTCTCGGAACTTTCACACCGTACTATTGTGTGGTGCGAAAGTCTCTGAATATTTTTAACATGCACTATCGATCTCTAGTGACACCTGAATTCAAACCCGTGGTGCGATACCACTAGTCATGCGTTCGCGATCCTTACTACTAAGGAAACACTACCACTTTGCGTTATCTATAACATTAAGCAAAGTGGTTTAATTAAAAAAATTATTATTTTCGCTGAAACTATTAGTAGTTGAAAAAATACAAAAATTCTTCATTGTCCTTAAAAAATATATTTTTTTATTTCCAATTGACCAGGATTCCAAAGACCACTACATCATAATGAGGTAAGAACAAACACCAAAACAGACAAAACAAGCAGAGTAGGAAATAACAACACGTCGAGATAAGTCTATGAATCCAATAAATCTCTAACTTGCCAATAAAGATCTCACAAATAAGAGCCCTTTAGTGCTGGGCAGCGGCGAAAGTGGTCAGCATCCATATCCTCCCAAATATCCCAGCGTGTGCAGAATGGGGCCTGTGCAACATGAATTCGATGAAGATGTTTGAGGAAGCAACTGCTTTACATCTTGGCCACATAGGAAGATCTTTCAGATTATTCCATCAGATCTTATTGGAAATTCTCTCTCTCTCTCTGTGTGTGTCCAATCTTTCAGGATCTACAGCGGCAGTTAGATCAGATCCATGAGACCACTAACCCTAGCAAAGTTCAGCACCAGAAGTGGACTCACATGGACATCTTCCAAAGCGAACCCCCCCAAGAAATCGAGGATGTGTTCAGGGGTAGCCAGCAATAGGTGGCCCTTGGGACAAGTATGGAAACCCTTACGGCCAGATTCGAAAGTCATGCATTCAAATGCCCACTGTGCAATCTGGACACAGCCGTTTGATTATTTCTGCCTCCGTCAAACTCCAAAGCACCCCTAGGCTTGATTTGCTCCGGGTACTTGGTACCTTTAGAAGCTGCTCTTTCCCTTCTCCATGAGATAATGGTGACCCTAGTGAGTCAATTATCTGTGTATTGAATAGAAGGGAGATCATTCATCTTTTTCTTAATAATACGCTTGGCACTGGCAAAAGGGACAGCTTTCCTTGTTGTCTGCTAACTCAGTACCAGCTACACTGCAGTGTCTAGGGATCCACTGCAAGGCTATTTTTTTAGAGTACTCAGACTCTCTGCCGCAGTTTTTTACAGTCAAAAATGTTAAAGGACGCAGAAGTAGAATTTGAGTTCACAGCAAAAGTCGCCGCTTTTTAATCACAGACGACAACAGCCCTAGTAAAGCTATTCAGATGACAATGCAACTGCACAAGGGCTACTCTTTTTCTTAAAAAAAAATATATAAGCTTTGGAAATTACTATAATGAATAGATATAATTTCCTTATTTAATGTAAATATACCAATTTAAGGGAGTGAGTTTTTTTTAACATTGCACTGGATAGCAATACGAGGATTATTGACGACAGACCATTTACATTTGGATCTCAATTAACCCTTTGATTGTTATGAACGAGTTCAGCTCACAATGAAATCGTGTTTCATAATGCGCGCAAACAAGTTCCGCTTGGGAGCAAGATTTCGACCAAAATGGTTAGAAACGAGCACTTCTCGCGTATTGAAATTTTTCTCCAATGCGCGCTTACGAGCTGAGCTCGTTCGCCATTATTATTCTCCATTGATTATGTTACAAACGAATCCTACTCACAAAATTTAGTTAGTTTTACTGTCTACAGATGACAGTACGGGCTCCATGAATTTCTATTCATAATGAAGGAGGAATTTTATTTTTACCTTGTTCTTTTTATGCGTACTTTGGCATTTTTTATGATGTTTATAAAATAAAATGACTCAAAAGCAACAAAAGTTAGATAATTATGATGATGATTATGATTGTGATGCAGAAGGCTTATCAAGTTTTGAGTCTGTTGATGACTTTGTTCACAGTATATCAAGCTCAGAAGATGATTCAAGACGTATCAGAAGACATATTTATTTAGTGCTTTCAATTTAATTTTTTGTCTTATATTTATAATTAACTATTATTATTTATATAATTGATTATAAAATCATTTATAATTTACTATTTAATAATTATCATTTATTAGTTATTTTTAAGTACGTAAAAACTTGTATTTATGTACTACAAATACCTTAAAAAAATTTTAAAACGCGTGAGGCGAGCTATCTACATCATCGTCAGAGAAGGGTGATATTTTCGGAAGAACGGCGGGGGAAAACAGCTGCCACTTTTTGACTACTGTTTACTCGTAATACTGCGCGAATTAAGTAAACGAAAACTGCTCATTTCCCTAACCGTCAAAGGGTTAAGTAACAAGGACGACACCTGAGTTGGTATTCCCTCTCCAAACTACTACACTTCACTAAGAGAAGAATTTTTAACCTTGACACACATTACATGTATATTGGCCCCTTTACACTGAAGATCCAAAGTGGCACCAGGGTTCAAATTCATGACACGCCGCTCATGATAACGTGACCTTATCCACTAGTCTACCATGGCCTATATTCGGTTAAAAATACTTTATCCTAACAACCATTGTAAAAGTATATGAGAAATTATTGTATATAATACTTTATATATATAATCTATACCAGTGGTTCACAAAATAGTCCCAATGGACCCCCAGATGACCATGGTTCAAAATTACGTGGTCCGTCGCCAAAAGCCCTCGTGTAGCTGAACAGTGCGACGTTAATATTCACTCACTCACTCACTCACCCCCAGAAATCCCTGATATTATTCAGGGGTCCGTGGAAAATAAAAATTAATTTGAGGCTCCCAGAGGAATGGCACTGGGTCCATGGAAGGTTTAATATAAAACACAAAAATTTTGATCCATTTTTATTTTTATGGAAATTTAAATAAATAACAATAATTTGCTTGGATATTCTTGACTGGGTGTTGAACCTTTTTGCGCATGGACTAACTCAGATCCGAAACACACATGAATCCATATTAATACAGGAGCAAATGAGGGACATAAACCTATGTTTGTACAAGGTTACCACAAATTCTGGTTACAAAAACAGATCGCAATTTTAAATCTTGCATTATGGGACATTGTACAAAAGTTGTTGACTCATTTCCCCTCTTCTAGTTTGGTAGAACGTGGATTCAGTGCCGTAAAGAACTTCTCATCATACAAAAAAGAAACTGACTAAGAGCTAGCGCTCATGGGGATTTTCGGTTGCTACTCACAAACATCACGACGGACATACGGACATAAATACACTCAAATCATCTCATCTAGTTCATGGAAATCATTAATTTTCTTTAATTTATTTTGAACAAAAGTTATAATTTAAATAAATTTTTCTTCAATAACATATTTTTTTTTAATTTGTAATTTTTATACTATGCGTTTATGTAGTTTTTCCCCTTGGTTGTCCTTTTGAAAGTTTGGACTTTAAAAGGGAGTTGTGGGCAAGTTTTGATTCTAAAAAGGGGTCCATGAGTGAAAACAGTTAGGGAACTACTGATCTATACTTTTGATTATATATACAAGGCGCATCCAGAAAGTAAGTTTCCTGATGTTTCCCCCTTTAAAGTAAACGTAATTAGCCGTGTCAATTGCACATGCGTAACGTATCTATGACGTATCAATCATATGCCAGCCGGACAGGTCCCACCTCCTGCCAATAGCGTGGTAGCAGTGGTCCTAAATGGAAAATCTTATTCTTTCTCCCGCCACCTGCGAAGTTCGGTCGGTGATAAAGTTCTTGAATGCATAAAGTATTGCAACTATTGAAAATTCATCGTCAGCTTTGTCAGGTCTATGGTCTGAACATCATGAGTAAGCAGATGGTACATCTCTGGTGTAGGCAGTTTTCAGAGGGTCGTCAAAGTGTCCATGATGAAGAGCGCTTTGGGCGACCGTCCCTCATCAATGTTGAGTTTGTGAGGCAGCGCGTGATGGAGAACAGTCGTTTCACGATTACGGAGCTAAGCAGCCAATTTCCGCAGATATCGAGATCCTTGTTGCATGGGATGGTCCCTATGTACCTGCTGTTCAAAGAATTGTTCAAAAAAATGAAGACGTCTGTCTCACTCTGGTTCCATTCACAGATGGCAGAGTTCTTATAGCTTATAATTTAGACGGTGTATATTTATGTTAGTGTTTTACATTTTGGATTATTAACAAATACTTTGCAACCGTTTTCAAGCAATGACTACTGCAAGAAAGGGGAGCCAAACCTGTAACTAAGAAACATTTAATGCAAGAGAGAAGGAAAACCCACTCGTGAAAAATTAGTAACTTTGGTAGCAGATGCAAAAAGGGCTAAAACATGTATGAAAAAAGTACCACGTGACTATTGGTTACTTCAGAATTATGATATCCTTGGAGTGCACAAGGAGTAGAAAAGTTATAATTGTGCCAGTAATAGATACAAAACGTGATCTTTTTTTCCCCTTTCTCTTTAAATAATGTTTGTAATATGAACAATAATAAATTATACCATCTCTGTGCTTTTCCATGTTATTCATGAACTAATCATCACTTATCAGTGAAATATATTTTTTGAGAATCTTTAGCTATATATTTATGATCAATTAGTTTATAAAATAACTCTCTAGAATTGCTTACTTTTCGCTTTAACAGTACCATTAGTTATTTCATGGAAAAACTAGTTATTTCATAGAATAACTAGGTAAAGAATGAAATTTTTCATTTATTACACTACTTTAACTCGCGTGCCGATTTATTTCATGAAATACCTAATTATTCTATGAAATAAACTATACACTTTAACGGTAGCATTATCATATATATATATATATATATATATATATATTACAAGACCATGAATTAGAACCTATTTTGCTCTAGTATGTGATGAAACATTTAGATTTTTATCAAATATATTCAGCGACTTAAGGTTATTGAGAATATAACTCAAATGCTGAAAAAAAAAACACTATATTTTCAAGCTACATGTATATTTTCTAGAAGTCTCATCCCAGTTTTGCATACAAATACGATTTACAAGCCAATGTTTTCAATACTCTTCCCTAGTGTATTGGCCTCCCACAATATATCTCTCAGTTCCAAAATAAAATAGTATAGAAACACTCTTCAAGATTTAAAAATGGAAATCACGAGCGAGTAGTCTCAATGAAGGGAAAAAAGCTATTCTTCGAATTTTCAGTGCGTATACAAACAGAACTAAAAACCGGCCGACATATTTTCCAGAAGAATATTTCGAAGCAAAAGAAACGGACTTATATAGATAGACATCAAAAACATCCCTCCACTGTGTATTAGTCACAATATCTATCACATCCAACTGCACACAATACCATCTTTTACTATTAATATCTTCTGCGCAGGAGGAAAAAAACAGCTCCAACAAAGCGGATTGCCGCTCGCTCCTTATCTCCCAAAGCTTTATCTCACAAAACTAGATGCGAGACGAGTTCATCTGTGAAATCTGTTTGACACTTTGTCTCACTGGGGAAAAAGGATTTTTCCGAGCATGCCAGATTTTTAAGATATCACACTGAGCATCTGCTTCGCCATTTTTACGGGGGTGGGTGGAATGCGTTCTTTGTTATGTTTTCGAACGTCACTCAACACCCTTGTTTGGTTCCATTCAACCGAGGAGCGATTCATCTCCAGAACCATAGAGATTATTTTTCTAGATTTAAAACTTCCTTTCTTGACGAATAGAATAGTTTGGTTTAGTTTTCAAAGTGCGCATAAAAGTATATATTATTTCTACTTTTTTTAGAATTTGAGCCCTTACAAACATTTCTTCATACGTCATTTTATAAAATCATTAATTCTTATGAAAAATATTTTTACTTCAACATACCATTAAAGTAGGGGTGTTCAACGAGGCACGAGAGCCAAATGATCCATTTACAGTGATCTACGGGCTACATCAATAAATTCATAGTGATCCACGAACCACATGACTGTCAGAAAAACATTGTAGATAGGAAATTTATATATAAAAAAGGGAGGCTTGATTTACAACTGATTTTAGGGGAAGAGATGGTGTTTTCAGATTTGTAAATAGGTATATATACAGGGTGTATTTAAACTCTCCGGCAAAACTTTAAGGGGTGATAGTACACATCAAGACAAACAAAAGTAAATAGGAAACTTAGGGTCCCAAATGTCTTCCGAAGGAGATAGGTGCCATTAAAGTTTAGGGTCCGAAATTTCAAATGATTATAAAAGACGAAAAAATGGATCGATTCGATAGCGGTTTTCGATAAAATTATTCTTTTTGTCAGTATTTTCTTGAAAAAGGAATTTTAAAGATAAAGCTCAAAAATGTCTATAGAGTGCGCTTTAGACTTTGGAGTAACGAACAACTATTTGTTACTGTTATTTTTTGTATCACATGAAATGCTTTCAAAAGCTTAGACTTAAATTTTGAGCTCAAAATTTGAATCGTTGGGGTTGATTAAGTAGCGCAAACTCAACTGTGTTCAGGAGGTGAAATTTGAACTCACCTCCTTCTCTGGACACAGTTCATTTATTCACAATCTTCGATGCTCGGTCGTAGAATGGGCAGCAGCTACTACCCACTAAACGTAAAATAAACGAGAGAGGGATGACAAAATTAATTAAAAAAGTTATTCATAACAGACATGAGCAATTTCTCCCCGCAAAATACCCGATATGCAAGTCTCCCGATTTGCATGCGAAGTGTAGTACACAAGGATTTAACTGTATGGTGCTAATTGTATGTAAGGATGTAAAATTCTACTGCAAATTGTTTTAGCCAATAAAAGCTCGTATGTTGTTCCAACATGACGGATTGCCTGCACATTTCAGCGCAGATGTGCGAAGGGCATTGGATGCAGCATATCCAGGGTGATGGATTGGACGGGGTGGTCCGGCAAATTGGCCGGCACGCTTGCCTGACCTCTCCTGCCTAGACTTCTTCCTCTGGGGCCATATGAAGAGTCTTGTTTACGCAAGCCCCGTCGACTCCGACGAAGCCCTGGTTGCGAGAATTGCCGTCGTAGCAGGCGAAATCCGGGAGATGCCGAGGATATTTGCTAATGTTCGAAATTCCCTTCGCCGGTGGCGTGAGGCCTGCATCTTTGATGGTGGGCGCTTTTTCGAGCAGATTTTGTGACTCCGCAAGAAAATCATGCGTGTACCATTTTCTACGGGTCATCATTCATTCAACCTTCATTCATACGCACTACGTACGTACATCAAATTGTTTCTTTTTATTTTGAGCAGAGAAGTTGCTCATGTCTATTATGAGTATTTTTTTTTTAATTTTGTCAACCCTATCTCGTTTACTTTACGTGTATTTGGTAGTAGTTGCTGCCTGGTCTACGACACCAATATCGGGAATAACTGAACTCTGTTCAGAGGGAAGGGAGTTTCAAATTTCACCTGAACACAATTCCGTTCGCGCTACTTAACCACCCCCAACGAATCAAATTTTGAGCTCAAAATTTAAGTTTAAGTCTAAGCTTTTTAAAGCATTAATGTGATACAAAAAATAGCGGTAAAAAATAGTTGTTCGTTACTCCAAAGTCTAAAGCGCCTTTTATCAATATTTTTTGAGAGCTTTATCTTTATAATTTATTTTTCAAGAAAATACTGACAAAAAGAATAATTTTAGCGAAAGCCCCTAATGAATCGACCTATTTTTCTGTTTTTTATAATTATTTGAAATTTCTGACCCTAATGGCACCTATCTCCTTCGGAAGACGTTTGTGTGTGTGTGTGTGTGTGTGTGTGTGATATATATATATATATCCTAAGTTTTCTAATTACTATTGTTTGTCTTGATATCTACTATAACCACTTAAAGTTTTGCCGCAGAGTTTGGATACACCCTGTTAATATCGGTTGCAAATAAGATTAAAGGATATTGAATTCAAATACTTAAAGATAAAGATAAGAGTGTGTATTTGTTTTTCAAAAACTTGTAAGATTTTATGCTGAATCAGATTTTTATGTTTAAAGTTATTCAAAATACAGTAAAATTTTTGAAGCATTATTTATTTTTAGAAAATTTTATCTGAAATGGATATCAAACACATCAGCGAAATGTTTTGAATATCCAGAATAACAGATACATTGACTTTTTTTGCGACAAAAAAGCAGACCAAGCAATTTTATTTATTTTTATTGAGATGTATGTGGAAAGCATTATACATTTCCTTTAGAAGAAAAAAACAAACTTTTTTAAAAAAAACCCATGTATTTTATTTAAATAATTAAATTTTAAATTAATAATTATATATTATGAATCAAAATTTTATCTTTTCATTAACGGATCTATTCAATATCTCCTTTGTTATTCGGATAACCAGATAGCCTTCGTGTCAAAATTTGTCTCACTTTCGTAACTATTTGCAATGAAATGGACTGTAATCTTAGTTTAAGAATTCCGTCCACTCCAGAAGATTGTGGGGTTTGAGTGACAAATCGAAATGTCTTTGACTTCGAAACCTATTCACTCGATTAGATCTGTGTAATTTATGGTCCAGTGAGCCTGTTTGATCAGAATCCGTTAGGTTGCCTGAGGAGAGATAGTTATTTGGTTTCATTTATCAAATACAGTTTATATAATTTGACATTGCAGTTTGATTGAAACTTCAGAGATTTCTTCATTCATCAGATGCACGATTTCTCCATTTAAATACTTTGCGTTTTACTGATTACTGAACAATGGACACAAAGAAAATATTTGAAGGTTATCATAAATACTAAGGTGGATATTTTCTAATTCTCTATTTACTTTGATAAACATTAGTAAAAGCAATATATTTTAATAAAACGTACCAAGTCTTAAAGTATCCTGCAAATACATCTATTCAAAGCCTTCCTAACCCATTACTATTATACGATTCCTACTGATAGTTCTCTCTCTCTCACTCCCTCCTCATATTATATATATATATATATATATATATATATATATATATCGTGTTTAGATTTTCAGTCATTAATAAAATACTTTCTGCTCATCCATTCAAAGTCAAACACATTTCTTAAAACTTTTAGTGGATGACACTTGATGTTAATATACAGTTTGTTTTTTTTCAAATATTTTAATTCATTCATTAAATTAAAAAATGAATAAATTGTTACAAACAAAAATAATAGTCCAACAGCATATAGAGGAAGGAAAGTCACTTGTTGTGTCCCTGTAGCGGAATATATAGCACGTTGCACTTCTAATCGAACTTCTAATTAGGTTCGAATCCCACCAGGGATGACCTAATTTCTATGAAAGTGATTTCTTTTTTACTATACTATTTCATTAGAATAATTCAATTTAATAAATGAATAAATAGTAACAAACAAACAAAATAGTCCAACACCCTACATAGAAAGGAGAATGAAAAATTGCAAGAAAAATCGCTTTCTATTTTGCCTCTTAATATTGTGATTCTGTCCTTGTATATACATATTTATATTATTTGTAAATATTTAATAAAAAGTAACTAAAATACAGAATGTTTCTTTGTTGACTTGGGTAGGAATTGATTTAATTTTTTTATATATAATACTGGTTTATCTTTTAATTATGATTCGGCTCCCAAAACCTTTCTATGAAATTATTGCATATTTACATTTCTTCACCCAGATTTAAATTTTTCATAAATTCTAATTAAAATATGTTTTTCTCAATTCTATAAACACATTTTTTAATTATAGAAATAAAAATAATTCTAATGTGTGCAAACACAAATAAAACGTTAAAAATTTAATTTATATATAATTTATAGAAGAGTTTTATCAAATTTATCTTCTTAAAATATATGTGAGCAATTGTATAAGCCAAAATTCGGTGAGCTTCTTACGGGAAGCCATGAGTTTTGCTTCAAGATTCCTATATAACCAATAATTGAAAGTATAATGAAAGAAAGTGACGCTAAATTCAAACTAACCACTGTTTAGCAGATTGAAATCAATGCCAGTGTTTATAGACAACTAGTATAAGCTAAATTTTGGTATGTTTTCCTCGCGTTAGTAGGGGCTGCGGTAGCCCAGTGGTCAAAGTATCGGATCATGGCAGGTATGTCATGAGTTCAGCCCAGTACCACTAAAGACCCGACGTGTAGGGCAGCGATGCATGTTAAATCTGTCCAGACCTGCAACGTCCTTCCGTTGGTGTGGTAGTCGCCAGCTCAGGTGTCATCCACGTCACTTGACCATAGTTCAAAATTAAGTTGTCAGTCACCAAAAGACCTCGAGTAGCTGAACAGTGCAACGTTAGTATTCATTCACTCATCCATGCGTTAGTTACCATGATTAGTTCCTTCCTCCCTATAGCTGCAAAGTACCAATGTTTTATTACATTAAATAATGATTTAAAATCATGATGAGTAAGTAACAGAGTTGTATTAGCTCTTTTTATTATTACTTTTTTACTTTTTTCATACATTTTACCAATATATTGCTGGAGACAGTAAATCTTTTTGAAATTAATAAGTTACTTATTTTTAGGAATTAATTATCATCTTACTAATTTTTACACACGCACACGTGCGCATTTAATTATAACTGTAATTCTTTAATTAACTGTTTTAATTGTGTTGTAGCCGCCCAGCCAGTATGGTGGATATGAACCTCGGCTTGTAACCGATTGGCTTCGGGTTCAAATCCCGACGAAGACATGGTTGTATCTTCTTCGGGGAAAGAAGTCGGACTTCCACCTGTAATGGATTCCCGTCTCGAAGAGAAAGCAATGCACCCCTTCTATTCTATGCTAAGATCATCATGTGTTATAAATGTCTATATTCTTCTATTTGTAGAGTATGTTTCTGTTCTTCCACTCGCGTATTTTATGCGCGTATCCCAGGATAAAAACACACAACAACAATTATGTTGTATTGTGTCATAATTTATGTTAGAAGAAGAAGGGCCTAAGAATATTGTGCAAAACCAGATACCGGAATTTTCCATTTATTATAAATATAATTGATTGCATTTTCTAAGCATTGGTCATAGATTTTTTTTAAAAGAAAATGTGTACATTGTACATTTTTTTTATATATATACGTATCAATACGCATAAATATGTATATTGTATATATATACTTTTTCTGGAATAGTCCTTTTACCCTACAAATGACGTTGCTTGTGACGTGATGAGGAACCTGACTGTCAATAGGCATTGAAACGAAGAACTGAAGTGGAACCACTTTTTTTCGTCAGCATCACCAAGCATTGACGCTGCAATCTTGTGTGATGTAAAACAGTAGCATGGTTTTTACCTCTCTTAATCAAATATTCATATTTAAACTCTAATACTATCCTGTTTTTTTCCCATCTTTTAAATTCCATTAAATATTTTGAAGACATTTTGTTTGTTAAAATTATAACTTACGAATATATTCATTTTATCCTGTATGTATTTTTACATCTTATACTGCATATATATACATAAACAGTCGAGTCTCTATATAAGGAGCTTCTATATTGCTAATTTTTCTTTATAGCGAACCTTTTCCTGGAATCAAGAACATTTCACGATTTTCTTCATAAAATAACCTCCCAATAGCGAAGTGCATTTTTTATATAACGAAGTTTTTTCTTCAGATTCAATTTTTTTTCTCACTATGTTTTAGGTATTTCTGGACATTTCAAGTATCTCTTTTAACACATTTTATAGGGATCATAAGGGGAGTTAGGGTTCATTGCAAAGAGATGTGAGGCATATATATATGTTATGAAACAAAGCCTTTTTTCAAACAAAAAACTCAAACAAAATCAACAGATTTTATGAATAATTAAATTTAAAGATGCATGTGGTAATGAATGTTTAGAATTTCTAATTATAAAATAATGTATATTTAAAATAACTTGTATGATTTAGATTAGAGAGAAATTGCCCTTAAAATACATTAATTTTAATATAAAATTATTTTCTTAATGTTGAAAATGCATTATACATTCCTCTGCATTATTTTTCTTGTTTTCCTTGCAGTTTTTCTTTCTTTCTTTTTTTGTTGGCTAATATATATAAAATAAATAGATATTAATTTACAAAAAGGTGTGAATAATTCCTTTTTTTAATATATAGTGTTTATGTATTTAAAATTTATTTTACGTGGTTTATATTAATTATATTAAAGGATGAAACTCCATAAAATGCATTTTCCATATAACGAACTTTTTTCCGGGATTTAGCGACTTCGTTATATAGAGGTCCTACTATATATATATATATATATATATATATATATATAATCGG
>BMAV01007967.1:159405-172032 GCA_019973955.1 Trichonephila inaurata madagascariensis
TTCGTCACTGGATGTGAAATCTATGAGGATCTCTTTTTCGGCAGTTGAGAGCCCTTCTGAAGTATTTTGAAATGGATCCCTAACCCATTCGTAACTTGCTATCAATTTGCCCTCGTCTGTGTATTTGTTGATGCTTTATTATCGTCGAATGCTCACTGTGATTTAAAAATATATCTATGTGATTTTGTTTTAATCCACTGCCGTAAATGCTTAATACCGTGAATTATAATTAACGCGTGAATTATGAAATGTACATTCAAGAGAGATTTGGTAGCTAATCGATTTGGCCAAGACTGACTAGAATTGTACAAAGTACAGCATTTTTACATGTTTTGTGCAGACGTCTGTTAGGTTGCCTAGACTCACATGTACGTTCACGAGGATGCCAGATGCAATGCATATGATAAAGAGCAACATAGATTAGGCTATTTTTTAATGACATTTGTACTTTTAGAAATGGATCTTGTGAAGGAAATAAATCTTTAATTAAATATTATTTCTCAATCTGTTTCAATTTAAAAATTAGAGAGAGAAAAATAAAATAATTAACCTATTACTTAAAAGTATATATATATATATATATATAATTTACTTAAAATATATATATATATATATATTACTTAAGAGTAACATATATAAAAAAATTAATACTTATCTTATTAATACTGAATTAAGAACAGGTTTAATAAGTATTAGCGACTTCCATGGGTTTGTCTTGCAGAGCAAAGTTTTTTAGAAATTGACCCTCTGAGTTCTTCTTCTACATTTAGCTGATATCTATATTTTGTCTTCTAAGCAGCCACCGCATTTTGCAATATGTTCCAATTTAAAAATCAGAGAAAGGAAAAATAACATAATAATTAACCTATTACTTAATTTTTTTTTTGCTTAAAAGTAACATATACAAAATTTAATACTTACGTTATTAATTTGTACGGTTTATAATTAAGATCGCGTGTATTGTAGCTTTAGCGTCAAAGGGCATTATTATTGCATTCAGTAATTTATTAATGTATAAGGGGGGGGCGCGATAAAAATTGTGATTGAAAAGGGGGGCACCAGTATTGAAAATTTGAGAAACACTGGTCTAAAAGGATTTTTTAAAACTTTTCCTGAAACTTTTTGCATGCGGGTAAGAAAGTTGTCTTTTAAAAACGTTATAGAAATTATAAAAAAATTAAATATAGAGTAGTAAACCTTATTATATAATGTATTTATTATGCAATGAGAAGCATCAGTATAAACTAAATACAATGTAACAGATTCCTAGTTTCAAATTATTAGGAAATTATATATAATAATTATTTATATCTCATTAAATACTGTTTAGAACAAAAATACGGAATGAATTTTATTTCTAATTACCTATATTACGGCAAAATCTGCCCTATAACGCGCACTTTTAACACAAAAAATACGATAAGATCGAAACTTAAAGGAGCGCTTTATACGTCGGGTATAAAAACGAAAGCTTTAAAGATGACAAAAGATACGAGCATAAAACAATAATTTTACATCTACACGTATCGAAATACATTTAAAAGAAATTACTCCTCTTATGAACTAAAAAGTTGTAGTGCTTGAAGAAAACTATTTTGTCAAAAATCTGGGATACCTCGAAATATAAGAGCAATGCATTCTAATATTTCAGATTTCTTCAGAGGCGCATTATACGGCGAATATACTTAAAAACTAAAATAAAAAATAAGCTTGAAAGAATTGGTGCGCGTTTTACACCGGATTTTACGGTAATTAATTCTAAATTATTTAGATTAAATTGCTATCTTTACCTTAGTAGAAAGCATTTTTAATAAATGTTATATAAATTTTTTTATCTTATTAAGTTTTCACACCATATTTTAAAACACCTCCTGTCTCAAATACCTCACATACATGATTATAATATAGCTCTTAAAAATAATATGTGGCAAAAAAAATCTAGCATATTATCTTGTAAAATCATGGGTATGAATAAGTTTTTCAATGTTATTAGTTGAAAACGCATTACAGAACTATTTTGTGATTACTTATATTGTGCTTCTTTAATTTCTTTAAAACTAATTTTCCATTCCAATATTATAACTGCAATAATATCGAATTTCTAGAAAGCCAGACGATATTAAAGTTAATGGTTTCCTTGAGATTCTCCACATTTCCATTTTTGGAGTTCCTCTGTAATTTTAGCTATCACGCTTTTAATTTGTGAAAAGGAAAATGGTTCCATGGACGGAGACTAATTATTTCCATATTTGACCGGTGGACTTGTTTAATACGTAATTAAGGAGCCCGGCTTCCCTTCCGACACAATTATTAGAGAAATTCACTAAGAGGAGTTTATAATTCGTGCAGACCATGTACACCAAGTAAACCACCCTTTTGCATGGAAATTAGACCTCATTAAGGGAACATATACATTTGAATACTATTTTGTAATTAATATACAATGTTGCAGGTATTCAGTTTCTTTTTTTTATTATAAAATTAATTAGTAGAATATATTTAATGTTATAAAGAGTGTAATTTGCATAAGCAATTTTGTTTTAAATCAGCGTTTCTCAAATTGTAGGGTGCACCCCTCCCTATACCCCCGGGGAACGTAATATCTTTTGGAGGGGGGATGCGGGCATATTGAAAAGTCGAAAACAAAAGATTAATTAAAATATATATATATATTAATTTACTGAAAGTAAACAAACAAAATACATTTTGACATAATAAAAAAATATCACATTTACACTGATATAATGCGCTTATAAATGTATCAGTAATGTTCAATGTATTTTTAATTAATTTAACAACACTAAGTTAAGAACAATATTAATAATTACCAGTGATCCCATGGGATTGTCATATATAGAATTATATACAAAAATTAACATATATCATCATAATTTGTGTACGGTTTATTATTAATCCCTTTACTATGGATTAAAAGTTACGTGATTCGCTCCCCAATGCCACCGTTTTCTACGTAGGCAGGCGTATATGATGTATTAAGGGGAAGGAAGAAAAGGAATGCATAAGTAAATCCCCTGAAAGATTCGCAAACACTGCCAAGATCCTTTTATTGGGTTCTAAAGCCTTCGGAAAAATTTTAGGGATGAAGTGCACAGAAAAAGATCGTATTTCGGAAAAACGTATATATACGTCCGGGGAAAATTACGCTTTGGTCGAACTAGACGTATATACACGTCCGGAAGAATTAATTTTTGGTTGAGCTGGACGTTTATATACGCCAGTAACACTTAAGAGGATAAAGTCGCATTGTAGCTTTTGTGTTTAAGTATAGTATTATTGAATTGAAAACATTGGTATTGTATAGAGGGAGTGCGAAGAAAATTACATGATGGAATATATTGGGTCTCAAATATTAAAAATTTAAGAAGCACAGTTTTCAACTTCCCAGCTTTTCCCCGGACATTTCACTGGCTTTTTTTTTATTATATTTTATTACTATATATTGTTTTTAAGATATTTTTATCTAAGTAATCCTATCATTAACTTTTGATGTTTTGAAAAATATTCCTATAGATTTCGCTTGTTGATTTGAAAAGAAAAAGAATTTCAAAGACGGGAGTATATTTACATTTCAAGCTTCTGCAACCCCCTCACCCACCTTCTTTGTGTTGATTTCCTTCAAATTAATTTTTTTAGTGAATATTTAATCAAAAACAACTAATATATAAAAAAAATATTAAGTCAATTCCAACTTGGATCAAAAAAGAAAAATTTTATTTTAGCTACTTTTTATTAAATAGTTACAATTAATATAAATATGTATATACATAGGACAGAATAACAACATTAAGTGGTAAATAATTTTTATTAATTATCATTTAAGTATCGTATTGTCATCCAAAACAATCGTGTATCTAAAATTTCAGTTCAACTAAATGCTTTAAAACGTGAAAAAAAAATCTCTTAAAGTTTTGACCAAAGTTGCTAAAAATAAGACCAACAAGGTTATATATGTAGTTCTTTAAATAATTAGTTTCAGTCAATCAAAATTTTAATTAATTATAATTAAATTATCGTATTTTTACCCAAAATAATAGTGTATAGAAAATTGCAGCTCAAACGAGTGCTTTAAAATGTGAGGAAAAAACATTTTCATGTTTTGACACAAGACACCAAAATGGTCGCTAAGTCGCTAAAAAATGATGTCAACGTGGCTGTATTTGTAATTCTTTGAATAATTAGTTTTAATCAATTTCTATTAATTATAATTAAATTACTGTATCGTCATCCAAAATAATCATGGATATAAAATTTCAGCTCAATTGAGCGCTTTAAGGTGCCTTTTATTAACGATTGAAAATTCCACGAAGATAAATAAATAAATATATAGAGAGTGTAGCTAATAGTAGGAATTAAAAAAAAAATAAAACACGTGAAGACCAAATTTTAAGTCTGTGGGTCTAATATCAATAAAACGGGATTTTTTAAATCTATAATGCACCCATAAACCAGACAACCCCCTAGAGCAGGTATGGGCATTAAGTAGATCGTGTTCTACCAGTGGACCTCCAAAGGATTTTTTGCCTGAAGATTAACAATTCGTAATTATTAACCGAAATATTCAAGATTGACTTGGTTGACAATATGCAGACTAAGTGTTCTACTGACTAAAACTATGAGAGCACTAAATTTAGAGGAAAATATTTTTATTTTTTAATGTATTTTGAATTATTTTCTAACAAATGCATAGTTTGAATAAAAAAATATTTGTGGCAGTTAATAATGTTTGTATCGCAATTTACTTTAAACGCGCTATTAAAAGTGCAAGTTAGTTTTATTGTAGTTATGTAGATAAATACATATTCAATAATTAATATTATGTTATAATAAATATTGTAGACCTTTTTTTTTATTTTACCACATCTAATACACTGGAAGGACCGAATCACCTCACAAAAATTAGAAGTAGCCCGTGCCGTGGGAAACTTTGCCCAACCCTGCCCTAGGGAGACAATTTCACGAAAGCTCATTCTTAGTTTTCTACTCATCAGAAAAAATATGTTTGCCACATTTTAAATGCTTAGGTTTAATTGTTATAAACGATTTTTTTCAATACTGGCTTTTTGACACCTGTGGGGGTCAATTTTCGAAAAAGTCATTTTTAGCGGATATCTTCTCAATTATAAAGAAACACATTTCCAAAATTTCAAGTTTGTAGATATTTAATAGTACAAAGCCAGGAATTGTTATAGTGGAGTTAAACAATTTAACTCCTCCAAGTCAATTTCCGATAAAACTGCTCTTCGCAATCTCTACTTTTTAAAAGGAACATATCTGCCAAATTTCAAGTGTGTAGGGCTGTCAAGTCTGTTAGTCAAGATATGTAAAAAGTTTTCAGAAAAAGGAATTTTTTATCTATGACGAAACCGTAAACCCCGTATCCCTTTTTGGCAGTTGGTTTTCAAATCCCTACTCATAAAAAGAAACATCCCTGACAATATGAAATAAGTAAATCCTTCCTAAACACTGTCAAGGTCTTTTTATTGCATTCCAAAGCGTCTGGAACAATGTTATGAATAGCAGTGCAGAGAAAATGTCGTACTTTGGAAAGACGTATATATACGTCTAGGGCAATTAACGCTTTGGCTGAGCGAGACGTTTATATACGCCGGTGCCACTTAAGAGGTGAAAGTCGTATTGTAGCTTTAGCGTCAAAGTATAGTATTATTGAATTCAATACATTGTTATTGTATGGAAGGGGGCTCGATGAAAATCATGATTAGATATTGGATCGCAAATATTGAAAGTTTGAGAAAGTAATATAAGTAAAATATCACTCCGCGTGTAAAAAACATTTTGAGTCCGAAAATAAATTGTTTAACGACTAAATGTCCAGATTCATTCTAAATTGAGGATCACACATACTCCTGATTTTATAATAAGAAAGTAGAGCTCTATTCTCTAAAACTATGTATGCATTATCACGGGAATCGGACTGTTTCAAAAATGGCCTACTGTGTGGCACGCTGTATCATATGGGTAGATAGGTTTGACACGCCACAGCTAAAAGATTGCCGACCCCTGCTGTTGGCTAACCAGATATAAAAGCGTTCTTTAATTCACAAATTCTATCATTTTCGATACCTTCAATTTATTTTAAATTCACTATTCCCATAGTAACATTTGCATGAATAGAAGTGACCACGGTAGTTATGGTCATGAACTTCTGGTCGAAGTGTTGCAGACTCGAGTCACGATTTATGGAGATCGACCATGTAGAGGGAGTGATGCACATTAATTCTATCGAGGCTGAATGCCCTCCCGTTGGAGTCGTATGGAATATACGAGAAAGGATCAAGTGTCGTCTAAAACTGCGAGGTCTGCCACCAATAGTATCCGTGTTGCTTTATAGAGAGCACTGTTTATATAATTTTTTCTCTCTCTATGACATAATAGAAATACAAGATCGAAAGTTCCCGAAAATAAAATACTTTAACGGATCATTTTGTGAATGAAATTATTCATTAACATGTTCCGTAATCATCGGTTAGAGATCGGTTCATATTTTAAAAATTTACAGCGTACGCTTGCCAATAATCATTTCAAAACTAGAGCTAAAAAATGTCGATGTTTCTTTAAAAATTAAGATTTAGAATATTTAAAAAATAAATAGTATTAAAATGTTTCTGCAGTTAACTTTAATGAAGAAAGTTTTTTTTTTCTTTCAAATGACGTTTTTTTTTCAAAAAAAAAAACTCCTTCGCAATTGCTTGTGACACATTTTGAAACATTTCAAATTTTCTTAACAACTTAAAACACATCTCAGTATATTAGACAAAATGCCAACTACTTTAAAAAAAATAGAAATAGCAAGGTTGACTTGATGTTATTAAAAATGTATTTTTTCCCCTGAAGATATACTTATTTGTTTTTTTTTAAAAAAAAGCAAGTAACAGAAAAAATAGTCATTACATGTCTTATTGTCAAAGGTATATATAAATATATAAATGCAACTGTTTACAAAACAAATTAAAAATTCAAAAATGCGTTAACCATTTTTCTCAAAAGCAACAAGGATAACAAGAAGTTTGGTAAGAAAGTTTCTTCTTTTCTTTTTCTTTGAAAGTATATCCTTCTAAAAACCAATCTAGTTACTAAATATTTTTAACAAGTTTTCACATACAATTATAGTCACTTTTCCATCTTACTCAGAAACAGTTTTAAAAAACATGTACTTGAAATAAGTGAAAAACAAATTTCTTTTTTTAATAAATGTATGTTTCCGTGAAACAAATTCATTCATTATATGTTAAGTGACACCTGTTCGTAGTTATAACTATTGTTTTTTCTAATGACATCCGACTGAGGTCTCCAAAATTCATCACGACAAGAGGCTAGTTAACGACTGTCGTTAGCCGCAGCTTTGAGTACGATGTAGGTAATAGTAGGTTTTAGCTCCGTTTCACTCCACTATTGAAACAGGACACTCTGGTGGGGGAGCCTCCTAGTTTTGTTCCCTTTCCACCGGTGGCGCACACAAGGGAGGGTCTACAGATCCGTATCCCCATCCCATCAAATTTGAATTTTTTTCGATTGATTATTATCCTATGCACATAGTACATAAAATTTAATTAAGTGTTTGTGTTTCTTAATTTACTTCATTAATTAATGCTAATTATGTATTCAGTAATTTATCTGTGTTTTTTTTTCTTGTTGAAGAGGATGAGAATGCGGACTTTCGATCCTGGACCCCACTCCCCTCTTTGAAAAATTTCTGTCTGCACCACTGCCTTCAATCAACCTTCTGAGAGAACTTTAGACTCAACGACTATTTTTGAGTGTTCCCATGCGGTACCGGTACTATACATTTAAAAACATTCATGCCTTCTTTGGGATTCGAGCACAGGCCCTGCCGCAAGGCAGTCGGCCTCGCTAACCACTATACTATCTGGTAGGCTGTAGTTGTAATACAGTCGAACCTCCATATTATGAATTTCTATATTGCGAATTTTTCTGTATAGCAAACTTTTTCCTGGAACCAAGAACATTTCACGATTTTCTTCGTAAAATAACCTCCCTATAGCGAATTGCATTTTCTGTGTAACGAACTTTTTCTCTTGTGATTCAATTTTTTCTCTCTCTATTTTTAAAGTATTTTTGGACATTTCAAATTATTATCTCTTTTAACACATTTGATGGTGGTCATAAATATTGAACTGTTTTTTGTAGGTGCTTAACTCGATGCGAGAGCAATAGAGTTCTGGGCATTTCATCCAAGAAGTGCAACATTTAACCCCCCCCCCTTCCTTGTCTGGTTCACTGGAAACTTCTTCGATATCCCTTTTTACCCTCAGTAAAGTTGTCTCGTGTCCTTGAACTAGTCTCTGTTCATCAGCTGTGTTGATCAGTCGTACTGATAACTTCGTTTCTTGTATCTCGAAAATGTCAAAACGTAAGGGCTTTTGCATCAAAGAAAAAATTTAATTCTTCAGAAAGTGGATAAAGACGTCAAGAAACTTTCCCTGCAGTTTTTCTTTTTGAAAGGTAAGATACATGAAATAAATATATATTAATTTACAAAAAGGTGTGAATAATAACTTTTTTTAATATATAGTGTTTATGAATTTCAAATTTGTTTTGTATGGTCTAAAAAAAATTGGAAGGTGAACCCTATATAATACATTTTCCATATAACGAGCTTTTTTTTCGGGATTTAGTTACATTGTTATAGAGATCCGTCTGTACTTGTACCAAGTGTCAAAAAATACAACAGACATTTTATCCTAGTCTAAAACTGTGAGTAATTATATTCAAAAATAACAAAGCAAGCTTGATGATACTGAAAAACACACACTGTTCTTTTGTTAAAGTAATTACTTTTTTTCTGACACGCATGCTTATTCAATTCTATTAGGATTTCCCAACAACATCAAATGTCACATCCTTTTGTAGAATTTGCCCTCCGACTCAGAAGCACTGAAGTACATTCTTCTGAAAAAAGAACAGTTTGTGAAAGCTATCAGTGCGGACAAATCCCCTGTTATATACACCTCATTCCGCATTTAGCATCCCTTAATCCTACTTTCTTGTATTTCTGGCACCCCTTTGGCAGATGTAGAGAAAAAGCTTGTTCCTTGTGCGCCTGGAGGCTATTTCGAGTTGACATTCAGAGAATCCTAAGGCAATTGTTCTGACTCGTCTCGAACGTTGACGGTTCCGGTTGTAGTTATTCTAGCGCTTCTGGACTTTTTTTGTTAAACAGATAAACAACCTCTGAAAAAATTGTGTCTCATTCCAGTGGAAGGAGAGAAGGAAGTCAAAAGTGAAATGTCTCTGAGGGTCGGGAAATTACTTCTGGAATTTAGGAAGGATAGTAATGAATTTAAGCAGATAAAAAGTGGCAAAAGACTTGCTCTATTTATTTCGAAATATTAAGAAAATGTTGCATTTCTCGAAAACTTACTTTGAGAAAACTGCCGTGAGTTCTTTGGTGAATATTGTTCTTATGGGTGTAAATGCAGACGTAGCAATTTTTATTTTGTAAACATTAAAAACTCACTGGAGCTTTATATTTGTCGCAACATTGTACATCACATGTTACTTGCATTGTATTAATTCTAGGATTTACAGAGAAAACTTAATTTAGAAAAAAAAAATAATAAATTTCTCTTAAGTCAGCGTTTTTCAAACTGCGGGTCATAAATCTACGACAGGGAACCAAGCATATTCAAAAATCGGCAACAAAAGATTATATTAAAAAAAATTATTATTTTACTGAAAGTAAATAAACAAAACACATTCTGACATAATAAAAAATAGAATACACATTTACTCTGTTAAAATACACCTATAAATGTACCAATACTGCCAATGTATTTCATAATTAATTTAACAATAGTAAGTTAAGAACAAGTTTAATAATTATCATTGATCTCATAGGCTTATTATATATAAAATTATACAAAAAGAACATATCATGATAATTCGTACGTCTCATAATTAATCCCAAAGTCATTGCATTCCAAAGCCTTCGAAATAGTTTTATGAATAGTAGTACTTTGGAAAGACGTATATATACGTCAGGGCTATTAAACGCTTGGGCTAAATGAGACATTTATATACATCAGCGGAACTTAAAAGGTTAAAGTCGTATTGTAGCTTTAGTGTCAAAGTATAGTATTTTTGATTTCAATATATTATTATAGTATGGATGGAGGGGTGATGAAAATTATGATTGTATATTGGGTCGCAAATACTGAAACTTCGAAAAACACCGTCTTAAATGTTTATTTTTGTTCACTGACTTTTTCTTTCGATATTTTCCTTCCAGCCTTTTAAAAGTTATTTACATATTGTTTTTCCTCACTTCAAATTATTATTTTTTTGGATTTAGAATCACTGTATATTTTTACGAATAAAATGAACTTCTAACATAAAAAATAATTTTTGAAATATATGAGTGCCTCTTATATGCTGAAAATAAAAATCATGCATTCAAAAATAAAGAAAATATGAACAGAAAGTAAGAAGTTAACGTGGGATTAAATACAGTTTATTTAAAAGAAATGACGTAACTTATGAGCTAAAAAGCTTCGCCATCCCTGTAATTCTTTCGGCTTTTATAAAACTTTTTTTCTCGAAGAAATTTATAAAAAAATCCACCACATCAGCTCAAAGTTGCTTTAAAATATTTAACTTTCATTTACATTACTTTTTACCCATTTTAAGACGTATAAACATATTCCATTTCTTGTTACATTTAATTCACTTTGGCAATTTTCTAGGAATTTTTGCAACACTTTCCTTTAAGGAAGACCATTTCATTATTCTTTTGTAGAGTATGTTTTAACAAATTTTGTGTATTTAATACTTTCAATAGTGTAAACAATTTATATCTAAGTGTTTAATACGATAATACTAACTTCTGTTGTATTTATTTTATAAAAAAAAAATTAATATTCGTATGTATAACGCCATTCCTTACATTATAATGGTGATTTAATGGAAATTTGTTGAAATGTTGTCAAAAATGCCAAGTAAGCATGATTTTTGGTGACTCTTTTGGCCAGTTGGTGACCAAATGGATGGTTCTGGAAATTACTGGGGAAATCTATAAGCATCACAATCTGTGAAGCAAGCGAATCTTTCGAGAAAAATCCGACCAACCTATAAATATAAATCGCTCTCTTAACTGGGTCAGTATTGTTTTGGCTGTTGACTTCAGTTGCTATGATACAGGGATTGCTTGTGAATAATCTTTATCATTACGAGTTCGCATTTTTTTTTTTTTTGACACTGCTAGTTGTATCTGAGTGCTGTAGCAAGTGTGAAGACCTTCAGGGGTTTATTTTGTAAATTTTACGGATTATCCTGTATTTTTAAGGATTTTTATTCAACAATAAATCTTTATCGCTATTCAACAACTGTTTATTCTTGAAACCGATAGCACATAAAATCCACGAACTCCGATCTAAGTAACAATGTTTATTCTATGATATACCGTAAAATCCGGCGCATAACGCTCACCACCGCATAATGAGCACTTATACTTTCAAGCTACACTTTTTACGTTTTCGGTATATTCGTCGTATAACAACCCCCCCCCCCCTTTTATGAAGAAACCTAAAATGCATGCATACAATTCTGTTATGTGTTTTAAAGTCATTTATTGAATATATTATACCAGATTCTTTTGAAAAATTGTATATTTGTAGAGTTACGCCATTTCTTTTAAATAAACATTCTTTCGGTATATGTAGATGTCTAACTTCTTTTTTTTTTTTTTTTTTTTTTTTCTGAAAAAATTTTTTTTTTTTTTTTTTTTTTTTTTTTTTTTAAAGCTATCATTTTTTAGACATGTGTATAACACGCTCTCGTAAATTTCCATATTTTTTTTTGTGTCAAAAGTGTGCGTTATACGCCGGATTTAACGGTATTAATTATTATGAGATATCAGTTTTCTTCCCCGCATGAAAGAAGTTTTCAACAATACCAAATGAACTTATTTTAGCCCAATTTCTATATTTCCTTACAGAAATTGAATGGCTGTTCCCTTGAAACCACACTATCTTTTTTTCTTTTGGCCGGAGCCACTTTTACTACTAAAAAGAACACAGATGAATTATAAGAGAAGCAAATGTGCTACTTATTAAAGCATTTCACCTCAAAATAATGGCTTCAAATGACTAAGGGGTCTCAAGGGTGTTAACTTTCTCTGGAGGGCTGAAAATATTGAAATACTCTTTGAAACTAAAATGAAATAATTCGAATCTCTTATACAGCACTTATAAAGGAATAAGGCTTCAAAAAAGTGTAAAATGTTTAAAACATAATCATAATTTTAAAAAAAATTAAAGCATATGAAAATAAAAAACAAAAACATTTCTATAAGAAATATTAAGTTTCACGTTGCGCATGCTATTTTCTAAAATAGTAGCATTAATTACTAGCAATCAGTTGATTTATAAAGTTAAATGTATCCTTATTACAATATAGTAGTTTTATATAAATAGAATAATAAATTATGTTTTGTAAAAAATAAAAAAACAAACATTTTCCTAATTTTTTTTTAAATTTCAATATTTTTTAAAAATGTTTGGAAATACAAAAGATGTTGTATTCTTAAATTAAGTAGGGTTTAAAGAATATGGTACATTTTATAATTCAATG